>JAFIRS010006095.1:0-43030 GCA_018342105.1 Gonioctena quinquepunctata | reverse complement strand
TCATACTCCCCCATTCTATCTTTGATACCAATACTGGTCATACTGCGCATTTCGTCGTTTTTGATACTCAATACTGCGTCATACTGCGCCATTTCGTCGTTTCGATACCAATACTGCCCCATACTGCGCCATTTCTATCGTTTTGATACCAATAGCGTCATACTGCACCATTTCTTCGTTTTGATATCAATTTGCGTCATACTGCGCATTCTCATCGTTTTTGATACCAATACTGCGTCATACTGCGCTATTCCGCCGTTTTCGATACCAATACTGCGTCATACTGCGCCATTTCGTCGTTTTGATACCAATACTGCCCCATACTCGCCATTCTCATCGTTTCGATACCAATACTGCGTCATACTGCGCCATTCTCGTCGTTTTCGATACCAATACGGTGTCATACTGCGCCATTCTCGTCGTTTTCGATACCAATACTCCGCCCCATACTGCGCCAGTTCTCGTTTTTGATACCAATACTGCGTCATACTGCACCATTCTCATCGTTTTCGATATCAATACTGCGTCATACTGCGCCATTCTCATCGTTTTCGATACCAATACTGCGTCATACTGCGCCATTTCGTCGTTTTAGATACCAATACTGCGTCATACCTGCGCCATTCTCGTCGTTTTCGATACCAATACCGCCCCATACTGCGCCATTCTCATCGTTTTCGATACCAATACTGCGCCATTCTCGTCGTTTCGATACCAATACTGCCATTCTCGTCGTTTTCGATGGACAATACTGCGCCATAAACCCCAATTTGTCCACGGGCCACGCCACTGTGGGCCAATACCCAAATTCTTCCACGGACCAAAGCCACGGTCCAACCCCACATGTCCTCTGTCAGCGTCACGGTTGACCAACTCAACCCGACACAGTCCAATCAACCCAAATACGGCCGTTTGCACCCCACTAGATGGACCAATCGCCGAAATTCAGCCGTTGACGTCCACATTCCGTCGCCAAATCGAACGCCTTATCTCAGCAAGGCCGTTTGGGTGTCTTTCTCCCCGTTCCAGGTACCATACCATGCACCACTGTTTCAGCGACGGACGCACCACTCAGCAGAATCAACCCCGAATCCGCCACCAAACCTCCACCGCCGTCTGCGGCCACCCGTCATGAACCCACCAACGACCGTTGTGTATACATTCCGTCACCAATCGACCCAAAGCTATCCAACGGTGTCTTGAGTCTGCCATCACCATTCCTGACCTATGACGTCTACCGACGCCGCAGGATTCCGTCATGGAACACGTTCCCCAGGTGGGCCAACCCCAATTTACCCCAATCCACAGTCACTGGCCAACACTCATCCGCTCACCATGCCACGCGCCATTGTTTCAGCGACGTACGCACTGTCTATAAATAGAATTGATCCCCTGGCCCTGTAGTGACATGGTCTCAAGTGCCCCGACTCCTGCTGCTGATCATTTACACACTATCACCTATACTCAATCCCCACCAGTAATTGCACCACCATCATTCCACCCGCACCTTACCTGACTATGAATGCTGCATTTCATCAGTACGAAAATGCACCGTGCAGAAATATCAACCCAGGGTACCTGTGCCACAGCAACTCCATACAGTACGATACCACATCAAAAGACTGTATTGCCCAAATCCTTCGACTTTCTGACGATGCAGCATTCTGCCAACACGTTCCTGTTACGATCAATACCACTCCAATCGAACAGCTGACTCCAGGTCACTATATCGCTATATTTCCAGAACCAACAAAAATATCAACCCACTGCTCCGCCACTGGAATTCTGGTTCTACACGGGACATTTCTGATAGAGCTGCCAACTGGATGTGGATTTAAAACACCACGCGACGCCTACATCAACTCCAAGAAAGTCATCAGAGAACAACCACTGACCCTTCCAAAAGTCCAAACTGTTCCAGTACACCCCAAGGAAGAAATCAAACCCATTCACTTAGAGAAAATACCACTCGATGAACTCCATAAGCTACATGATATACATGACCACATGACACCCCTATTCTACGAGCAGGACTCGGACTACACCGATCTTTGGACAACCCCGGTATACATCGCCATTGCAGCAAGCGTGGGCATCCTTTGTTTCAAGTATTACCATTGCCTACCATACCAGAAGAAAGCTACCACGACGCCACCATCAGAGCCACCAGTTCTGTTCGTCCCTTACAAAACTTCTTCAGGGGATGGAGAAGTTACAAAATGATGTCACGCTAAGCCAGCAAGATGCAACGGAGGATCGCCGACACCCGATACCCCGAGCGCCGTCATCAAGAGATAATCTCGCAAGCAGACGACGACTTTCATATAATTTATATACCAGTCTGACTTTATTCTTTTATCAAATAGTATCATCCATATATTTCCATTGTTAGTATTTTATCGAATGAAATCCAATTTTTAAAAAGGGATACTTTCGTAAAAAAATCTAACTCATATCTGCCGAAAGATTTTGAACAATATTATTAGTGAATAAAACTTTATCTACTACGATTAGTAGAACAACTCGAATGATGGTAGAAGAATCTCGAGAAATATTGCAAATAATTAAAACAGAAACATTGATTTACAACAAAATAGGAAACGAAATATGCTCATATTCCATTAAAAAGACGCACCTATATGGAATGTATAGGCTGTTAATGAAGAACGACAGAAAATCCAGAACTATTCACGTTTCAGTGTTCAGATGACATCCTGTTGGAAACCTTGGGCTCACCGCCGAACAACTGTCAATTGATCTTGATTGATGAAGTATTATATTACCTACTTCAATATCAAAACTGTGGAATTCTTTGAACGGAAAAACAATATATAACGGGGTACCAATGAACTGAAACGAATGATGACATGAACAACGTACAGAAAAGGATGATAGAGTCAGAACACCTGATCAACTCAGTAGATAGGCTACGAGCGCAGTTGAGGGTGCGCTCGTACCCCTGCATGGTTTTGGAGGATGCACCGGGTTTGGGGACCACCCCTTTGCGGGCTGCCACTGGGTAGAGATCGTCGGTGAGGATGGTGGTGGTCATAGACGGTTCGTTGTAGGAGGGGTTTAGACAAAAATGGCGGTTGTAGGGTTTATGAGTGGGTGGATGAGTGTATGTGGGCAGGGAAAAAAATATGTGGGAGTGGTATGTGATTGGTCGCAATGGTGGCCGTCATGTTGTGGATGGGAGTGGGATTGAGAGTGAGGCGGCAGGAGGAGTTGTGATCGGTGATAGCCGTCATGCGCTATCCAATAGCCGAGCAGCAGCAGCTGCCATTTTGAAATGGAAGTGGGTGGGGTCACTCATTCCGTTAGCCACATTCATCAACCACCATCCAATAGCCTTTTTGTTCAATCGAGAAAGTGAATGGCGGCCATTTCGGATACATACTTTGTTGTATGCAAATGATTGTAAGCCGAAATAGCTCAGTTGGGAGAGCGTCTGCCTCAAATGCAGAAGGTCCCCGGTTCGAGCCCGGGTTTCGGTAAAAAATTCGTAGTTGATAGGGAGAAAATGTCAGTTTCCATGTTCCGGTCCATAAACTCACCCAGAGTGGCACAATTGAATTCACTCCATACTTCATCATCCTCTGAACTCATACATTGATGCATGTTCATCTTTATCAAATATGAATTTTTTTTGTTTATTTTAAGGGGGTCAGCCCCTATAAGAAACCCTCAAATGAAACGGTCATGACACAACCAACAAGTCGATACAAATCTGAGCAGCTGTTTCAACATCAGCAGTTTCGTTATCAGTTGTTTATTCAAGCGACTGGATGTCGGTATCCTTTGTTTACATTAACGAGATGAGGGACTATGCAGCTGCATGGTTTAACGGTGGGATAACTCGAATATAAACGCAAAACCTACCAAGGTCAAATACGATTCGAATAATATTCTAAAACATTGCCAAATAGCCAGAGAGGATCGAAAGAGTGTTGGATGGGTGGCAGCGGAGGAAACGAAAAAGTATAGATTGCAGTTTTTTGTGAAAATGACGTCAGTTGAGGTTATGTCGTCGATGGCAGAGCAGAGCAGTATACACAAAAATTGGAGCAGTTTTATCGAAACGTCAGAGCTCTGAACGAAGAGTTGCAGTTTTATGGAGTAAAACGAAACGTCACAAGAAAATTGAAAAAGTTGAATCTTAGCATACATCCATCAACATCGAAATGTGATTCGGATGGTAGTAGTGACTTTGATTCTGAACACCATCTTCTACGTAGACGTACCGTATGATGATGATGTACGAGGAGTAGCGGTTCTTTCAAAGATGGAGATAATCAGTCTTGGATTCCATTGAATCGAACAGCAAGACATCGGAGGTTATTCTTCACCACAGACCTGCCGCCCCACCTCGAAGACGACGACTACAACACCATCATCGAGAAATATCAGCTCATGTTTAAAATTAATGATTATACAAGTGCAGTGATGCCATGGAAAAGCGTTCCAGCGGCAGCAGCAGTAGCGATGACGTCATCACCGCCACCACCAATACTATCACCCTTGGATCATTGAATATATAAAATATTTGTGCTCTCATGTGTTGTTATAATCATAATGTTTTTCGCTCTGGTGAAATTCTCATTCAAAACTGTAAAGAGAAGCTTGGAATCTTTATGCAATGTCAAAATAAATGAATAGAGAGAGACTCTAACCTGACTTTTATTTCCATACACAAACATACGGTGTACGTGACGTAAGCCACGTATACCGTGTGTGGGTGTTAGATAGAGAGAGGAAGAGAAAAATATACCTCTGATGGTTTAACTCTTTGTTTTTCATTTCAAATTTGGCTTTTTTCAACTTTTTTTTTCTCAATTATTTTTTCATTTTTTTTCAATTTTATTTTTTTTCAACTTCTTTCTTCAACAATTTTTTTTCAAGTATTTTCAACTTTTTTTGCGCATCTTTTTTTTCTCAACTGAATTTTTTCAACTTTATTTTATTTTATTTTTCCAATTGGGAACTCAACCCCACTTGAAAGAAAAAAAGGGAGGAAGGAGAGCTGGACAGAAACACTGAAATACACACATACATATTTATTTCCTATAAAAACAATTCTAAAATAAACTCAATTCGGTAAGATATGTACATAGCCATTCGTGAAGATATTGGGTGTTTCTCTGGGCATACATTAACTTCCCGCTGTTCTGGTAGGGGCAGTGGACCAGGGTGGGCTCGAATTTCTCTGTCAACTATTGTCTTGAATCATAATGGGTCACATCGTAGATTTCAACTTGTTGTGACAAACCCATTTCCAGCAATTTTATATAGTATGGAATACCATGCACCGATTTTTCCAAATATCGTACGGTGCGACGGTCTTGGGCATCTAGGTTGGTGTATGGAATAAGAAGTTGTGTCGCTGACTGTCGAATATTATGGACACCTCCTTTGGATAGAAGGTGCCATTGACTTGGAAGGCTTGAATATCAACGAATGCGATACGCATGATGGCTGTATGAAAATGAATGAACTCTGCCGCCGCCGCCGCGCCGTAGCGATTTATGTCAGGCTTCTCATCGTTTCGAAGAGTGGATGATATTCCATCAAGCAATCGTGAATGATGATGCAATAGACACGAGTCCGATCGGGGAATCCCGCGCTCGATTTGATATCCAATCGTACGTCAACCATACCGGATTTCATAGTGTCTTCCTGTTTTGAACAATCGATGACGAATAAGGCGCGATATTTGAAACCGAGGTAATCCAAAAGTTAGGACTTGTTCATAGAATTCGTATAGCTGCCGAGAAATTCCGTATGGTTGAAATGCGATTCGATATAGTGATTATTGGCAAAATTAAAATGTAGACGTTCGTTGGGCCAATATTCGCCGTTAAAAGACAATCGGATATTTTGAATGTTGACATGTTGAAAGGAGGTAGGATCAACGGAAACGTTATCTCATACATTAGTTTGGGAACACGATGACATAGCGTGGCCTTTCAAGACTGCTACTCGTCTTAACCGACCATATTTCACGTTGAGCATTTTGCGTAATCGAAGGCAATTCGTTAAATTCCTATTTTTGGAACGGTATCACTATAGGCCTGTCTGTCTGTATGGATTTCATCAATTTTTCATTCATTTCCGCATTGGAAAAAACGTGTTTGACTTTCAATTCAGTACCTATTACCTGCCTCACGTATAATGACGCAATCATTATCATATCGGGCTCTGACAAATCCTAGAGTTTGTCGTCCGCACGTAATCACCAATCACCGGATAATCGTTGAAAACATTGAGAATATGTCAGAGCGGTACTAGAAGGCTGAAAGGATTGTCATGTTCATTCATAAAAGGCAAAGCGGCATAATACCCTCCGCCTATGGCCAAATGCTGAGAATCCGTAGGTTCGTAACATAATAGTGCTCGAAAGGCACTCACAATTTCCAGATCTCGAACCGATTCAATTTCCCGGGCGCTTTAACTATAAGTGCAAGGATCGAAAAGGAAAGCACCCACATAAGGGGCCAATGTAACGTCACCTCCCCCATTATTTAATTCGAATGTACGTTTAATCAGTATCAGAGATGAACTCATGGCAAAAAACGAGTCCACCTGATTGATGCAAAATTCCACGATATCGTTGCAATTGAACGCCTTCTGTATCTGGCTTTACGAATGGACTCGTCAAATTTCGAAGATCGATACAAATCGAAAATGGGAGCTGAGATGAAAGCATCATCGTTGCCTCTTCTTCTTTTGAAGTTCATTCTGATGAATCAATTTTAAGCCGAGAGAACGAAGGAAGGATTTATTCTAAGGCGTTAGCTGCTGCTGCCGCACCACCCACTCGCTTGAAGGTTCCTGCAATACTGATGCCGTGACGTCACTCTTACCCATTACTACCGCTGCCGCTGCCACTGTCTATAAATAATCCCATTTGTTTCTCGCGACTCTGAGTTCCAAAACCAAAGTACTTTTTACCCTTGAAAATCCACAGGCCTACCATCGTAATGTTGTGGATTCCACGTTGCGGTATGACAGGTAGATAGAGTAAATTCGAAGGTTTTTCGTCTATCGCGTAACCGGCATCGGAAGCTATGGGAAATTCATAGATCGTGTGTGCAGGCGTGTCACCATCGAAGGCTCCCGAAGAAATACTGCACTCGAAATGTAATGCCACGGAATTTTTCCGCAGCTCCAATGAACGAACAACTTAATCGATATCCAGCCATGTCATCTGAATACATCGCTCAACATTGGAAAGGTGACGAGTGTATAGATAAGGTATATGGGCCTGTGTATGACGTCAGCTCTCCCGGCTGGTTTTTGAGATCCAAGTCGATCGGCTTTGAAGAAGGATACATCGAAACGGGACTTCAAGAATTTGAATCGACTCCCGGACTATATCAACTGATATTTAACACCAGGCCCCGGGGGCGAAGATGATTTGAACGTCTACCAAGACATATTGGAGTTGACTGGATGTTATAGTAGTAGTAGTAGTAGTAGTAGTAGTAGTAGAGAAGCAAAGTTCGTACGAAGTAATTTCGGCAATTGCTCACCAATGACTGTGGCATCATATCTATTATGGATCACAATATCTGGGAAAAATAATTTGAAAAATCGGCACTTTACCGTTACCCAAAAATAAAATTAAAAATTGTATAGTCCACACTATCCTGTTTTTGGGATTAGTTCTGAAGTATTTTGGTGAAAAATGATCTATTCTGGGGATAGATAGATTGAATTTTGGTAGTTTAGCCCACTTGAGTGAACGAATCACATTTATTCTGGAGATAAATATATTATATCAATTATGAAAAAATGACTAGTATACATAATTCTGTTTTTTGAGAAATTTTGTGGGGACCCTGTACATCATATTTCATAATTCTGGAGTCTTCAATGGACAATAAGCAATCAAAATAATAATATTTCAATGGTCAATGAGCATTCGAAATAATTTGACAGTCCACAATGAGCAATGAACATTCGAAATGATTTTGCAGTCTCCAATGGACAATAAGCATTCAAAATAATAATAATATTCCACTGGACAATAGGCATTTGGCAAAATGGAGACCACAGCCCTCCCAATTGATAATCGAAATAAATATATAATTTTTAGGAATTTGTTCATCATATGGATCACACTTATCAACCATTTTTGGTATACATTATAAGAGTTGTAATTATCTCACTTCCCAAAATAATGCATTGTTCAATAGCAGATATTTTGTTTTCTGAAATGTGTATGTATGATAGGAGTGGCGTTTTTTTTTTAATGAAAGGTCAACATTGCATAGAATAAATAAACCAGAGGTATGCAATTCGAAAGCTTTGTTGAACAATCAAATAATAAATTCATTGCATCAGAATCATATCAAGTAAGCAATCGAGGTTAATTTCAATGAATCTAGGAAATGAAAGTTGTTAGGTGTGTCAAGCAGAACCTTTTGGAAAAGGGAAAATAAATCAATTTCTACATTGCAGGAGGGAATTTATTACTATATAAATATACAACGAGATCAGTAGATCTGATGATATTGTGAACACAGTGATTCTACTGGAAAAGAGTATTTTGTTTGCTGCGTTCTGAATACACAGTGGGTTATTGATAAATAAATCAAGGTAGATATTTATTATTATTATTAGTTACTTTGAGATTGTAGGAGTTGAATTTTCAGGTGCATTTAGATCGAAAACAAAGAAAAAAATATATTATATTTCCTGAAAATTGAGTTATTATAATTGTTTGTGAATATAAATAGCAATTCAAATAGCTGTCACGAAAACTCTAGTGAAAAATTATCAACAACAACAACAAGGGGTAATAAAAATTTTTGTATGTTTTTTAATCATTATATAAACATTTTTTTAGGGTTCTAAGGGTGATGAAAACGAACGAAACTGCTTTTATACCAACCAGAGCAACTTTTGAAGCTGCTGGTTAGGATATTAGAACTCCATTTGATCTTTGTATTCCTACTAGGGAACGATTACCCGTCGATAGTTTGTTTCTCGACTGGGACGTACGGGAGACAAGCTCCACGATCTGGTTTGGCTCTGAAGTATGGAATAGGTTTCGAATTGAGATTCCAGAAACGAACTCAACACATTTCAACTGTGAATTGAAAATTAGATTTTCTGATAATTCTGAATTTGATCAACATGAATGTCGAAGTTTGAAAGAAGTGAATGCAGTATGCAAGAAGAAATACATGTAATGTTTTTTATTTCATGTTTTACTTTGGTATCAGTAATCATTATATTTATCACGATTTTTCTAAAAATAGTTATAAAAAATTCAAGTTATACCTTCTACTCGAGAATTAATCCTTGATTGGACGTGTAATGAATGTAAAGTTTGAAAAACATTTAACATAAATCTACGATTCAAAGGTTTATTATCCCCACCAAAATTCAAAACTGAAATATTCAGGCGATTCTTTACTTACCAAATTTACCAGTTGTATAACTCCGTTCCTGAAAGTATAAAGAACCTCAGCATTACTTGCTTCAGATCTGAATATAAAAATGAACCATTCAAAAAATAAGTCCAAATATTCCTCTACCTCGCTGCCCAAAAGAACTGATGAGTATAAAGATAATCATCCCTTTTCTCTCATTGTCTGTTGTCAATCAAAAGGCTTTATACTGCAATGTTCCCCTTGACATACTGTATCAGTGTTAATTGGAAGAACATTCTCGTAGTGAAGCTACTATTTTTTCTACAGAAAATGAACATCCCCCTCTTTATTCAGAAATCTGTTTTTTAACTATAAAAAAATACCTTCCATGTATATTACTTGAGGATAATAGAGACCTTTATTAGTATTATTATTATTAACATCGGTTCCATTCAAACCCTAATAAATCTCAGTATGTGTCGGTCAGTATATCAGTGCATCTTGGTTATGTCCCTTGTGTTGTGATATCCAACATTGAAGTGAAACTTCAGTATTCGCTGAAAAGAAATGGACTGAATTAGTGAACAATAAGGAAGCCATTGACAGATTGCTGGTATCACTAGAAAATGTAGATACAATAGACGTTGGGAGATTTGCAGTGGAATTTAAGCAGTGCCAAGCAGATAGCATCAGAGTTTATAGTGGTGATTCTAGTATTCTTTTATATTGAATCTCTCTCAAAACTTTGGATTTTTGTACTGAATTGAAAAATCCACAATTAAAATGAAGTTATTTTTTGTGAATGTCTAACAGTCGCAGATGATTCCACATCTGATTTTATGAACATCCTGTTTATATTTTCAACAAATCAGTACTACAACTGGTTGTGAAAACGGCAATAATCAATGGATCATTGAAGGTACTTGATACAATTAAAGACATCAATCCTGAAGTATATACTCTGGGATTAGAAGTGATATATCAGCATCCAGAACTCCTTCAAGAAGAATAATTATTCTGGATATGGAAAAAAAGTGACGTTTGGTGAAGTAGAGATTTATTTACTCTGCGAGTCAAGGACCTTGGGAAACAGCAGCTCGTGATCGTGAACGATTCCAGTCTCGCATTAGGAAAGCAGCCTCATCTTTGAATCGTATTTCACATAAAATATATAGAAATGGGGTTTATGAAAAAATAAAAAACTCATATTGGTAATTGTTGTTGTTTTATTATTTTTCTAAGAATAGATGTATATTCAAACCAAATCCTTTTTATTTTTCCAAGAATCATGTGATGAATCGAATCCTTACCATTTAACGTATAGTATGAATACCGGGGTATTTGGCTTTTTGTAATTCTTCAGTATAAAATTCTCCCTGAATTTCCTCCATTCTATTGTCTTCTGAAATATATGTTGTGGGGTTAGTTAACTTCACTTGTTTGATTTTGAATACTTCAGTGGCCCAATTGGGCGTATACGATTTTCAGAATTTTGGCTTTTTTGGGTCAACCGTTTTCAAATGCCAGAATGAAGTTACAAATTTTGAGATAATACAGATGCCATGTCAGCGGTAATATCTTTTCCAGTTTTTCTTTTGACTGGTAAGGCCCATACATATTTACCGAAAGCATTGATGATTACAAGAATATAATTATATCCCCTGTTTTTGGGCCTAGCCCTACCGTGTGACTAGGCCGTCGGGACGGGAGAACCTTAGACAATCCCAGACACCTCTGGGCAACGTCATAGGTCCCCCTCCCAAATAACATGGTAGCGTGATTAGTAGCTTCGGCGAACTCTCACACGAACGGTGACTCGTCAAACGTTTACACGAGTAATATCAGGTCGAAAGTCTGATATGGCGGTGACCCATCAAACGCTGACAGGAGGAGTCTTGTTAACATGGGTACCCAGGGGGAGGAGGATAGCCCCACCGGTTTCACCGCCGGTGCCTCTCCACATGGTGTTGGACTCTGGGGGGCGTGGGCTAGATAGTGGGCCCAATGGAAAACAATACCGTAATTCGGTAGAGACGGGGGAGTCTTTCACCTATGGGTTGAGGTGACTGTATTCCCTGCTGACTCGGCGGGGAGCGGCGCATTAACCCGCTCGGGTACTGACATCCCATAGCCAGTAGCTTGTTGTATCAAGCGGCCTAACCGTGGCTGAGCTATAACGGTAGCTGGGTTGACCTAGCGCGCTGATTGGGCGTATCCCAATTTCGGATTCCCCCTGTTAATTTAGTAGCACAGTTTAAACCGGAAGGTAGGTCCTGTGCTGCTGCTGGGGGGAGGAAGAGCGAAGCCCAAACTGAATGCAGGAGGGTTAGCTCGCGATATTCACGTCTCTTGAGACAGATTTGATTGATTGATTGATATCCCCTGTTTTAATTTGCAAATTTATTCATAATAGCCAAATCGGCCTGTTTCAAATCATGCAAATTTTTGACGACATGTCTCCTTTTGAAATTGATTCTAACTGGCTTATGAAGTTCTTCAACATCTTGTGCCTTACTCATATTTAAATAACGGAGACTTATAATATCTCAATACAAATCGTTGGAGGAATTGTCGAAATTTGGAAGATGTATTATTTATCAAAACTTCTCCATCATCATCATCATTATTGTATGCTTTCTTAGCAGACATGGGGAATTCAAAGGGAATACCTTCATCTCTACCATGATGTAGAATGCTTTCTATATTTGCAGACATGGGGAATTCAAACAATAAACCTCCTTTATCTAACACAAAATATTTTTTATTCAAACTATTTCTTTTCTCTCCTTTCAAACGGATCGAAACCTCAACGTGATAATCGAAAGAATCGCAAAAATAAAAAGGATAATTCAATTGGGGTGCTTGTGCATGTGAGGTTAACACAGCTTCTTCTTCAGAAGAAGAAAAAGTGTTAGATTGTAAAAAATGGTGATTGAATCTATTCAAGGGCTTTATTGAAAGCTCCAGCTTTGGTACGAATGTTCAAGAGAGAGAGAGAGAGAGAGTGTGTATGGAATCGTTAACAATTCAAATGTGAATCAAGTGGGAAAATGTAGCATATATATTTGAATTGGTGTGGTGAAGTACACACAATGAGTATGTACTCAGTAGTTCAGAAACGAATTTGTTTTATTTGTAGAGCTATTTAGTTTCGATATTCACAAGACAATCATTTTTTGAGCAGACCCATTTTGGTTATTGGCTTTTGTACGGGAATGAATGATTTTTTTCAACGTTGTATCATTTATCATTTTTCAAAGAACATTGAATTACAAATTTAATATAAAAATTATTTGATGCAAGTTTATTTGTGGCGGTGGTTCCTAGGAAAAATTGAATAAAATCACCTTTGTTGAGAATGCTATTGTTCAATAATTTGTGCAAAGAATCGTTTTGATTTCGATAGGATATTTGTAATGTACTGGGAAAACACTGAAAATATTTTCAAATCTACCTGTAACAGAAATCGTATGAATTGTACTATTATTATCCAAAGTATAATGAGTTTTTCTAGAAGATAGGTTTTAAGTACCACGAATAGTTAATATATATTTACTATGAAATTTGGCTGGTTGACAAATATAAAATGGAAGATCTGTTGATGGTGATGGTTGTATTGCTGTTACAATATATTTTGAAGGAACAATGGTGATGGTGCTTGTCTTTGATGGAAAATGCTGATAAAATTTGTTCAGAGGCATTATGAATACTGATACAAAAAACTAAAACTTGATACATTTATAAAATTATTAAACCTTCACAAAACTCTTCAATAAACGAAATAACTTCATTTTTGTGGGCGGTAGTGTTACCAGCTGTTTTGGAAGCGACAAGCAAACGTAATCTATCAAGTTCATTGTAATCATCAAAATATTTATAATCGATAGGTTTATTATCATATTTCATCATTGTCATTCCAACCCCCTTCCCTTTTCTTGTCATTTTTCTGGTAAGTACTCGACCTCAATAAAGATGATGGTACCGAACCAGATCTTGGACGAGTTCTCTCGAAATTAGGTTTTATAATGTAAATATACTTTTCTTTGGTGTCATCGGGAAATTTTCCAATTGGCAAATTGGCATTATTATCACGATGATATGCATTCGTCCTTTCAATAATATCTACATAATTTTCAATGTCTTGTTTGGTGTAAGTAACGGGTTTCTTCAGGAAAAGTAACTCATAAAGTCTCTCAGTTCCATTGTAAGTGATACCTTTCACATAAACATTGGATCATATAAAGTCAACTTGTTAATCTTCTATAAAAAATTTGTCTTCTACCGGATTATGGAAAAGGCCCAAAATATGATCATATTTATTCTTAGTATCTTTCATCATGCCCTCAATGTATTCTCTGGGTAGTGGCGTTTCGAATTGTTCAAAGTATTCGTGAAGAACGTTTGGATTTGTGATTGTCTGATAAAATTAAGATAGGGTGTCATCGATAAATTTATCTTCTCTTGTTCTATCGGGCAATTCGCCCCCCTCAATAAGTGATTCGTAAGTTTCTTCGTTACTCAAAAAACTCGGCAGCTCCATCATTGGAGTTTCATGTTCAGAAGTTGACGATTAAAATGCTAATTGACTATATGATTTTGGTGGTGGTTGTTGTTGTTGTTTTCAACAACTTCCAACTTGGGAGATTTAGTTTCTTGTTAGATCGTTGTGGATCCGGCAGACGCTGCTGCATCACCCAATGTTGGAACCAATTGTTTAAGAGAGTGGGTGATGGGTTGATATGATTTTTCCAATTGAGTTTGTGATCTCGTCGTGTTACCTTTATAATTCTATACGTTTTTCTTGGTGCGTGTCTGGCTCGAACAAGTTGTTGTTTAGCTAATTGGGGATCCATTTCAACTACTGCGATTATGTTTCAAGAATTCCTCTCTATATATGAATATATGTATCGAAACCCTGACTATACCTACCCGAAGACATCACAATCTTTATCAATAACAAAAAAGTCAAAGTTTTTCTTCCAACAACGAGATGCTACTTCTTTGAAGTACATATCGATATTTGCATGATCATTATAAATATGTTTCAAATTAGTTGTGTCTTAGGGAAATATAATCAATAAATTTGCATTGTCGCGAATGAGTTGCTTCGGAATTGCTGAATATGTTTGGCAAATATAAAAGCAGTCTGCTTTCCTATGTCGGCCAAAGGAAAAATAATCTTTGATTGTATTTTGATCACAAGTTGCTACATCATGAAATATTTTGACGGAATTCGTTTTAATGTTATCTGCAGAAGGTACATCTTCACTCTCACTATATTCATAATATCCAATTTCATGGAGTGGTTTAAGCAAAGTACGTAAATATTCATACTTGGGCTGAGTCAAAGATTTTGAGTATAGATAAATATTTTCGAATCTTAATCCATTAGGATGTTCTATTAGTGACAACATAATATTTGTTCTACCAGATTCACTACTACCGACGATTAACCCACGTTTAGAATCACCCCCGAATAGTACACCACGTTTTCCTTCAATATTTTGCTCATCATTATTGAAATCATAGTTGTTGATGGGCAGTGAAACGTTTTGTTTTCGTAACTTCATAGTATATATAAGGGTGTGCCGACATAAATAGCAGATAAGAATGGCAAAATCCAAAAAAGGATCAAGAGGTCACCTAGGAAGAAAAAGAAGGAGAACAAGACAAAGAGGCAGAGATTTTGTCAACTTATTAAAAGATAAATTACCTTTTGAATCCCATCTACCGAAATACAATTATTGTTGACGTGAGTGTGATCAACTTCATTGGGGTATTTTTTATTTCACCATTTTTTTTTCTATAGCGTGCACTAAACTACAACAACGATTAAAACGTGGAGTTTCGAGCATTAATTATTTGGATGAAGCATGTAAAGAGCACGATATAGCGTACTCTGAAAGTGAAATCCTCAGTGACAGACATCTAGCTGACGAAATATTGGAAAATAAAGTTTAGGAAAGAGTTAAAGCGAAAGACGCCAAAGTAGGAGAAAAAGCAGCTGATTGGTTCGTAACGACTGCAATGGAGGGAAAACGTTAACTTGAAATGGGACTGAAAAAGAAAAAAGCGACATCGACGGAAAAACAAACACGAGTTATTCGTGCACCCAAAAAAGGAGGTTTCCTTCCATTTTTGCTACCATTGTTGGGAGCACTTGGGGCAGTGGCGGGTGGCGATGCTAAAACCAATCGTGAACAATTAGCCGAACAAAAAAGACATAATCTAGCTCTCGAACCAAAATCCGGAAAGGGATATTATCTTTGGCCTTACAAGGGTTATGGTTTACGAAAGAAAAACAACAACGAAGCCAAAGGGGTTTCAGCAGCAACCATATTGGAAAAAACACAAGAAAATAAAATTACCTCGACGCATAATGTCTGATATAGATCTCATCACATATGCAAAAATATTGAATATTCCACATTTCAGAGGCGTATTTATGCGTGATTCATTACCAAAGGGAATTTGAAGAACAAATGAATCGGGTATAGTTAATCTCAGTGGAGATTCGTCAATTTTAAGTGATTCTTTCAATCCAGCATTATATTTAGATCAAGATGTTGAATATGAAATTGGATTGGTAAATTTTGATACATTCAATAATATTCCAAATATTGATGAATTCAAAGTTGAAATTCCCACAGGGTCTTATGAATTCCAAGAGATTATAAAAATAATAAAGGATGAAATGTATCAGATAGGAGGAGAAACTATTATCAATATAACAACAGACTCGAATCGATTAAATACACTGACTGGATTAATTTCAGTATTGATCGTTCCATTGGAAATCTATTGAGATTTTCGAAAATCAAACTCGAATCCAACAAACATTATACCTCAAAAAATGAAGTTAATATTTTGGAAGTCAATACAATTTGTATAGATTTTAACATTGCAGTAGAATCATTTCTGCATGGAGAACCTGTTCATCTAATCCATCAATTTTTCCCACAAGTTCCAACTAGCTATAAAATAGTAGAGCAACTACTAACAATACTTTATTATCCCGTTAGTATTCAAACCATCAACAATATTAAGGGTGCTCGATCGAGATAATAATTCGGTGAATTTTCGCAGTGAAACAATAACAGTTTGTTTGCATCTTAGGAAAATCGAATAGAATCGAATAGATATGGTGTTCCATCGATTTCAACTCCCATAAAAAAAACTATAAAAAGCAGCAGCGTCGTACAAAGAAGCCACATGGTTTTTCAACGCCATTGGAAACGTTAACACCCGAAAATCGTAAATTTTTAAATTCTCTAGGTTTTTACGTCCTAGTTGATTTGACTTCAGCTGGAAGAATGCTCATTTTATGAAAATATCTGGTCTCGAAGAACGAAAATGGAATTATATTTTTTCTTGTCAAAAATTGTCAATATATTTATTTCTTAAAACAACAACAACAAAATTCACAGTCAACTATTCTCATGCAGTTAAATAAAATAGGAACATATACAGTGCGAATTATATATAAAACTCCAACATTTCTCCCACCCAGTAATTGCTTCTATTAACAATTACTTCCTTCTTCGCTATCCTTCTGAACAGGTAGGATGTGAAGCCTGGAAACTAGTCTTCGAAAAACGGTCTTTTTCGCGGTCATCACGTCGACTATACGAATCTTTCCATCTTTCGCAGGATATAAATATACCACTATTCCTTTGGGTCAACAATTCCTGGTTGTATTCCGATCAAAAATTAGTACAACATCCCCCAATTTGATGGATTTCTGTTCTTTGTGCCACTTGGTCCGTTTTGTGAGTAAGAGTATATATTCACGGGACCATCGTTGCCAAAAGAAATCGGAAATTTTCTGGGTTGCCTTCCATTTCGTCAACAAATTAAGATTTTCCTCTTCTATTTTAGGAAATGATCTGAGGATAATTTGGATCAATCGACACGTGAGTCAGTGGTCTTGAGTTGATAATATTCTCTATCTCGGCGAAGGTTGTTCGAAGAACATATTCTTTCTCTCAAAACCTCCTTGAGGTTTTTTTTTATGGATTGGATCAATCTTTTCCACGCACCACCCTTGTGCGGAGCTGAAGGAGGATTAAAAGTCCATTTAGTTTTTTTCAGTGTACATAATGCTTTGATTTCTTCTTGATTTAATATCCCAAGATTTTCAGCCAACTCCTTCTCAGCACCTTTTGAATTGAGTCCATTGTCGCTGTTCATTTCCTCTGGAAATCCTCTTCGGCAACTAAATTGTCTGAATACATGAATGAACCCATCAGGTGCTCAGGTCGTGTGCTATTTCTAGGTGAACTGATCGGGTCACCATACATGTGAATGAAACTCCATACGTGAGATCTTTCAACGGTCACTTCAATGGGCCCAAAATAATCTACACCAGTTTTGATGAACGGTCTGATAGTTGGCTACAAACTGGCAATTGACCCATAATTGGAACAACTGGAGAACTCCTTCTATTTTTGCAAACTTGACTATTCGCCCAACAACTTCTTACTGCTTGTGAAATTCTGATAATACAATACTTCTGTCGAGTATTGTCAACAACAATTTTTTGGTTGACAAGTTCATGATGATATTTGATTATAAGTCTGGTTATTTCATGTTTTGCGTTCAATATGATAGGTTTTTTCATATAATCATATAGAGTTGCATTGTTTATCCTTCCTCCATGTTTCAATAATCCATCTGTTCCGTCGTGAAAACGATCAAGAGCGTACAATTTATTTGAAAATTTCAGTTCTCTTTTTCAAAGTGCAAATTCCTTCAGGATACGATTCCAATTGTACCTTCTCCAGTAAGAAAATTTCAGATTTTTTCAGTTTCGAAAGATCCAGTTCACCACTTCTTCTGCTTTTTCTACAATTTTCAATTAATCTGAAAATCCATGCTGTAGACCGTAATAACTTCTGCCATTTGTTGAAGTATTTCAGATTTGGTATATCGGCTTTTGTTTCAATTTGAACACAAACGAAGTTTTTACGAATCTCGAATACTTCTTCACTGACAATTGTAGAAGTTTTATCTTGAGGCCATTGATCAGACGATTGCCACAAAAATTCGGGACCAATAATCCATCTACTAGAGCTTGAAAAGTCAGTCTGACCATAGCTTTTTGTTGCTTCATCAGCGACATTATCTCTGGATTTCACATATCTCCATTCAAGAACGTTGGTAAGTTCTTGGATTTCACCAAGACGTTATGCCACAAATATCTTGAATTGCCTTGCTTCAGAACGAATCCAAGACAGGACGGTTTTGAAATCGGTCCAATAGAACGTATTAGACATATTGAGTTTTTCAGGCTCGCGCCTAGTCGTGCTCCTATCAAAGCTGCCTGTAGTTCTAGGCGTGGTATTGATAAGGGTTTCAGGGGTGATACACGAGTTTGTGCATTTGAAAAGCTTACTTTAACATTTTCATTCTGTTGCCATCGTAAATACGCTATACTGCCGTATGCGTTTTTGGATGCATCAGTGAAAATATGTAGCTGAAGGTTACTAGAATGTCTATCCATCGGACAGTATTGTCGAGGAAGTTTGAATTGAATAATCTTTTTCAGATCATCAATCCATTTTCTCCATTTTATATACAGGGTTTCAGGAAATGTCATCATCCCAGTCTATTCCACTCCGCCATATATCTTGAAGTAGTATTTTTCCCTTAATTATGGAATTTGCAAGAAATCCGAGTGGATCAAGAACCGACATCACTACTTTTGAAACGTCTCTTTTTGTCGGTTGTCTTTTATTTTCTAATATATCCTTATCTACTTTATGGAAGTTGGTTTTAAAGGTGAATGTGTCATCTTTAGGATCCCACTATACACTGAGTATTCGTTCAGATGATAATTCAGAATGATTGTCGATTCTTTTTTGACAATCTGCCAAAATATTTTCATCCATATGTCTAAGTAAACGTGAATCATTGGCAACCCAATTACAATTCATAAAACCTCCTTTATTATGTACAAAACATACATCACGTATCATTGATATTGCCTCTTCTTCTGTATCCGCTCCACCAAAGTAATAATCCATGTAGTGAGAATTGATTATTGCTTTAGTAGCATCTGGATACTGATGGCTGAAGAAACGGGCATTTCTGTTTTTAGCTCCCTGTGCCAGGCATGGACCACAAGTCGATCCGAAGAGAACTACATTGATTTCATAGACATCTGGTTCCATTTTCCTTTCCAAACCCCTGTATAGTATTCTTTGGGACATTCGATCTTCCTTTCTCACCTTCACCTTTGAAAACATTTCTTTGATATCAGCTCTAAAGGGAAATTTTTTCGTCCGGAAATTGAGAAGAATTGTTTGCAACGAGTTATATAAGTCAGGTCCTGTCAATAGACCATCATTTAGGCTAACCTGATGACATTTTGCTGATGCATCGAAAACTAATCTCAATTTTGCGGGTTTATTCGGATTGGTAACTCCAAAGTGAGGGAGGTACCAAATCTCCGTGGAAGGAATATGGAAATATTTCCTGTAGAAATTTTCGAAATATATCCTTTTTCTTCCATGTCCTGTATTTTCCTCACATAATTTTCAGCAAACGATTTGTCTTTGTCCATTCTTCTTTCGGTGGCTAGCAGTCTCCTCAAGGCATTTTTTTCACTTTCGGAAAAAAACACACCATCAACTTTCCAAAGAAGTGTTTCATACCTATCTCCCATCCTCTTCATTGTAGTATCAAGAATTTGTTCAGCACGACGATCTTCCTCAGATATTGACTTATCCAGTTCATTGCATGTTTCGATTTTCCAGTGTTCTTTCACAAGGTCATGTGAAATATCGAGGTCGACCTTCACCTTATGATCAGTGAAACAAACAAACCGTCCTTGTACACTTCCATTATTCACTTTGAAATTCCCATGGATGACTGAACCGAGAGCTGTTTTGCGGGTAGCAGGACCATGCCACGGCCCAGAAAGATTTTTTTTACTCACGAGCAGTTGCCAGTTGTCCTGTCCAATCAATAACTTAGGTTGCGCGTCAATCAAAGATGTGAAGCGGTTATCAAGGTATGGATAATGTTCATTGATTTCCTGAATATTGATGGTTTGGCTGAGTAACGATAGACCTTTGATAGTTCGGACAAGGCGTAAAAAAAAATTCGAATTTGTATCCGATTTTGATGAAATTTTGAAACTCACAACTCCAGAATCGTTTTGTTCTTTGAATTGATAATTTGTCCATTGTAAATGAAGAGTCCAGTTATCAAGAAGGTCCAGTTGTCAAGAAAGACAAATGTTCAACTAATTCTTCACCTTTCGAAATTACTACAGGCAAAATCTTGAGTAGAACTTTTCTGTCTGTTAATATGTGGCAATTAGTTTCAACAATATCATTCCTTGGAGTAACTGTTTCTTGATCAATGACATGATGTAACATTTTATTGTGGGGTTTTTGACAATCATCAATCGAACATGTTTTCTTTTTTCTACACTCCTTCATAGTGTGGAATGGAAAAAGACAAGAAAAACATATTCTGTTCGATGTATCAAATTTCCATCTGTCATCTATCGAGAGAGATTTGAATTTTGGACAAATACTCAAGTGGTGAATTTCATTTTTACAACATATGCAAGTTTCACTATAACTTCTAGTCGTAAGAGTGATATCTTCATTTTTCGATTTATTTTTCGGAAAATGTTTATCAGAAATCCGTGGTATCAAAAGATGACTGGCAGCATTTGCCTTTGTATCCAGCCATGAAGAGAACTCGACCAATTTATGCTTAATTGTTTTATCAGAAATGTATTCGACCCAGCTCAATTTTTGTGGAGTTGGCAATTTGTTTAATAGCTCTTGTAGAAGTATGTGATTTCGCAAATGATCTTCTCATTCCAATGCTTCAATGGTAGCGACAATATTTTTCACTTCATCTGGAAATTCAACCAACATTTCCAGCTTGTCTTCTTTGATAATGGAAAATTTCCTCACCCTGTCTAATGAGAGTAATAAAATATATTCCGGACGACCGAAACGACTTTCTACAAGGCTGATAACTATGTCAATGTTCTGTGGTAATATCAATGAGGATTGCGTTACCTTTCTTGCGTTACCTTTGAGGCATTTTTGAAGTCGACATTGCTCCTCGTTTTTATAACCGCAAATGGCTGTTGAATGTTTATACTGATGTATGAAATTTGGCCATTCTGTGGGATCTCCACTGAAAATGGGCTAATCTTTCGGAACATCCTGTCTGGTAAAAAATGTTCTAATGTCATGATCTGTCATTTGACGTTGTCGAGAACGAACGTTTCCATTTTGTATGGAATGTTTTCCGAAACTTTTAGAATGAAAGTCACTAACACTACTTAATTTATGATCAAATACCTTGTGTATTGTAGATTCGTCTATACCTTCAACGTCGGTTTGCCTTGCCTATCTGTGCTAATCTCATCGCGAGTTGAAGATCTAAAATTTCTTGTTGTCCCTTCGAAACTTCTTGTTCTAGTTCTTTCTTCTTCATTTCTATGCCCATCTCGATTTCTTTTCGTTTTCTTGATGACAAATAACTTCTTTTCGAGTCTGCCTTGCTTCCATATCTGGATTGACCATGCTCTGAGTTATTCTTCCTGTTGTCGACATCCAGAGATTATCTGGAAGATGTCTTCTGAATTATTGGCCACCATCGATTTCTTAGAAGAAACGTCCTCCTGGTTATGATCAGATCTTCTCGTATCTCCTGCGGCTTGCATAGCTTTTTCGGCAAGTCTTTCACTCTTCCGTATTCTTGATATTACTGTTTGTACCAAAGTGCTGTTCTCTGAAGGCGAAGAAGGACCATATGATTTGACTTTACCTGGAAGAATGCTTAGTCTATGAAAATATCTGGTCTCAAAAAACGAAATTGAATTTTTTTTTTTTTTTTGTCAAAAATTGTCGATATATTCATTTCTTAAAACAACAACAACAAAATTCACAGTCAACTATTCTCATGCAATTAAATAGGATAGGAACATATACAGTGCGAATAATATATAAAACTCCAACACTAGTATAATGGATTTATTGAATGTAACAGGTCAACCTTTTAGTGACACGACCATTGAAGATTATCAATTTCATACTTATCAACCATACAATGCTGGAGCCCTCAACTACAATGATGAAGTTAGGATTTCGGTACAAGATTTAGATGCATACAAACTGCCATGTAACAACTTCATTTACATAGAAGGCAAAATATTAACTGATCAAAACAAAGTGCCTACCAAATTCGAATTCATTAATTACGGCATAGCACACTTATTCAGAGAACTGAGATATGAATTGAATGGTGTTGTAATAGATTCTGTTCGAAAGGTTTGAGGAAAAGATGACATTGATGCTGTTATTGCCACAGATAATTGGGAGAAACCAAAAATTCAAATAACTAACCTGCACTGGAACGTACCCCATATAACACCGAGTATGAATGAACAACTACGTTTGAATAAAATGGTTCGTAGTAATACAGAATAACCCCTCAAATTCAGAACTTGAGAATTAATCGAATATCCCACACTGAATGACTCAACACGTCAAACTTGGTCTATTGAAACTTAAACCCAATTGGAGAGTCCTCGACATATCATCACTGCTTTTCAAGATGCATGTAAAGGACAAATGTTGAAATATATGAAGTGAATCACTGCAATCTAACAAATGTACGAGTATTTTTGAATACCTTATGAAGATTTAAATTTAGATTTTGATACCAATCGATTCGCATCACTATACGAAATGTTTGTGAACTTTCAAGAAAGTTATTATCACATCAAAACCAACCAACCCATATTCAAACCCAAAGAGCTTCAATTATCCATATCGATCATTCGCACCAAAAGGAAATCATTCAGAGCGGATCTGTCGTTTTGCGAATGGAATATGAAACATCAAAACCTAGGGGCAATAATTTGTCTGCATATTGCCAAATATGACATGAAAAATAATTTTATTACAATCCCTTGAATAAAATAGTGCGACAATGAGTCGTCTCACTCAGTCAGTTGACAATGTCACCTCAATACAGATGCAGGTTAGTTCAATTCATCCGCCAATTGACACAACTCAGAGCTGAAATTGAATATTAAGAAAAGAGAAAATTGGTTGAGAGAGAATTGGAAAATCTTCAAATATGAGATTAGTTATTGATTTTCAAGGCTTCAAAGTGGAATATAACAAATTTGTAGCGAAAGAATTAGCCTGTTTCGATGGTCATCGCCGTATTAGTCATTACTTGTTCAAACCGCCATTCCCCTTCAACAATCTACCACATGACTTGAAAGAACAAGCATAGTGGCTGATGAAAAACTAACACCACATAGATTGGAATGTGGGTTTCCCTCCTCTACATCAATTTGGAAATATTATGCAATATCTAACCCAGAGAGCAGATGCGGTGTATGTAAAAGGAAAAGAAAAATTCAACTTTATCAAGAAATAGTGTAGCTGTCCGGTTCATGAATTGGATGAACATCCTCCATTGAAAATGGAATTGCCACTGTGTTTTTACCATAATAAAGATAAATGCGTATGTGCTTTATCAAATGTATACTTTCTGTACCCAAACTTTATAATGAATGATGATAAATAAATGATTTTTCTCCTCCCCTCCACTCCTCCACAACATTTTAGATTATATAAAACATAAAAATTTATTAATACCACCAGTATATTGGAGTATACCTTACTTTATCGTACCACTATAAGCAGCAGTAGACTTTTCCAAACAAAATGAATCAAGAGGCATGTTACTGTATTCATCCATTGAAGGACCATTGCCATTTCAAACGGAGTTTACATCACTTTAGTGAAGAAGAACTGGAAAAGTTTTCTCTACAATATTCGATTGAGAGAGCTCAACCAATTGAACTCTGTATGCGTGGCATGAATTGATGAGGGATTATCGAAATAATTTCAATTTGCAAGTTCAGCTACCTTGTTTTATGCATTACAACCAACCAGATTAACGAACTCACATAGACGGTCCACCAACATCACAATCGAGATGTCATATATGTAAATTACCTTTCCAACAATTGTTATTAAGAAATAAAAGACTCAAGTGTTTAATTTTTGTTTGTATTTTCCAGATTTATTTTATTTTTTGGATTCTTACCAATGTGAGTACAATTTTATAAATAACTGTGTACATTAATCTTCATCATCATCACAGAAACCAATGAAACGATTAAATTGATAGTAATCATCATGTAAATCCATATCACATTCAAGCCGTGTTTGAAGTCCAAATAAAAATTCCTTGAATCCATTTTGACACCATATGGAACTGTTTTGATATATGGCATGGGGATCACTAGTATTGTAAAACAAATGGGATGATCTCTTGAAACATGTAAATTCATATCAATTATGTTTTTTTCAAAATATATAAAAGGAATTGATAACATGATCTACATAAAAAATAAGTTTAGAGTTTGAATTTTATATTGACCCATAAACAATATTTGGCTTCGAGGTATTCTGTTTGCCAATTATAATGATGAATAACTGCACTTCGCTGTTGAGATGTGGAAATATAATATTCATGTAACATATCAGCAGGAATGTGAGCATTATCGGAACTTGAACACTTTAAAATTTTCTTCCATTTATAATAACTATATTTTTTAACAATTTCTAAAGTTAAGCTCAAAGGTAATGATAGTGCATTTTCTGAAGTAAAGCTTGGAGGAAATGTCAGCCAATAGGTAAAAGGTAATATTGCTCGTATATCTTGACAAATTCTCTTAATGCAAAGTTCTCTCAATTGCATATTGATTCCTGAAACAAAAAAATATATGCACTATCATGACTCCAAGGAAGCGTATCAAAAGACTGGGCAATTATTATCCGTTTGTCATCATGTGGACTGAGGGCAATTTACGTTTGTTCTATGCCGAATACGTTATGAGCAGAAGAATGGATACTTTGTTCTGATATATTTTTGATTTTGAATTCTTTCAGACAAGCAACATAATCTTCAAAAGTTATCATATTTTTCATTACATACTTTTTGGCCCCCTTAGATGTTTTCTTTATGCCCAAATTATTCATTCCAATATCTATTCATTTTTTGCTCACACCCCAAGAAAATGGCTGACGATATGAAACTCGATTCGGATCGAAGGCATCTTTTGGAGGGTAAAATGACGGAATTGTCCAAGTACTTGTTTGAAATCGAAGAAAAAATAAATACAATGTATTCGTACGATATCGAACATTCTCGTTGAAGATGTCGAAAGCTGAAGTCGTTGCGGAACTCCATAAACCAGCTAGGAGAAATTATCTTCGACGATCAGAAAATGAGGATTTTAAAATGATTATGGTCGTCATCGACTATTTCTGCAAATTTTTGTAGACTCGTCCACTGAAATCCAAAACGGGTGAGGAAATCATCAAAATTTTCAATGATATATTGGATCAACGTACGGAATTTTTCAATGCCAAATTTCAAAGTTCATTGGAAGAACACGAAATCAATCACTACAATACGTTTACGGTGATGAAAGCCGCCATAACCGAGCGTGTAATCAGAACGTTAGAGTCCCAATTGAACAAATACTTCAGTTTGAACGGTACATACAAATGGATAGACATACTGCCGGAAATCACGAAAAACTACAATGACACCGAACATACAACAATCAAATTCAAACCGAATGAGGTGAACAAACAGAACGAAAGGCGTATTCTACATCGAATTTATCGAGCAAATCGTTGGGGAAAATGCGTTGAACCGCGAAAATTCAAAGTGGGAGACATTATTCGCATTTCAAAGGCAAAAAATATTTTTCAAAAAAATTATGCGCCCAATTGGACGACGGAATTATTCAAAATCGTTCGTGTTCAAATAGGTTATCCAAATACGTATATGCTTGAAGATATATACGGTACACCCATCAAGGGGGCCTGTTACGAACGAGAACTACAAAAAACCACGTATCCCGACATCTATCTCGTGAAAAAAGTATTGAGAAGATGAGGAAAGAAAATGTACGTTAAATGGCTTGGTTTCGATAACACACACAACAGTTGGATAGAGGATGGCGCAATAGTCTAGCATCGGCGGCGGCGGTGACAAGCTGTGACATGTCTGGCGTGGGTAGTAGTGGTGGGGTAAACGACATTCATATATTTGGCGGCAACAAGACGGCGTCAGTCAGCAGTCGTCATCGTCATCATCATGAGTCTAGACTTCGGTTATTGTTCGAGCGATATGTCAACCATAACATACGCCAGCCCCATTTCACCGCTCTCACCTGACAGCAGCTCGATGACATGTTCGAGAGTTACGAAATGGCAGCAAAATTTGGAGGAACACTACCTCCTTTCCCATGACTGGCTATGTGCTGAGAATTGGATTGTCACCTGCGAGAACTTTTGGCGTAGCCATTTTTCTAAGTCTGTTGTACCAGTGCACGGAAATATCGTTCAGCATCTACGAATGGAGCCTGTTCTCCGAACAATTGGCAACCGTTTTGGATGACTTCATTTGGAGCTCCCTACGCCGATATCCTCCCGATCAAAACGACGATGTGGAAACTTGAGTGGAGACATTGCAAAGTTACGCAAACAGTTTGGGAAGATTGCAAATGGGTTCGAGTGAAAAAACACGGAGTGAAGTTCGTTCTCGACCGAACAGCTGATACTAGTCCACCAAATCTTGGTGTCCGATCGAGTAGTCATGGTGGAGAATATTAATGTTTGTGCTCATTATCATAATTTAATTGAGGGTATAAATACATTGTTCTTCAATCAACCGCAAGAATGTTTCGGAAAATTGGAACTTATCCAAAAACTTTGTGAACTTTCATCAGACAATATGATGGCTAATGCATTGAAAGAATACATTTTCTATTATAGAATCAAAGTTGTGAATGATTTATGTCTTGAATAAATGTATGTATATTTCAGTGTTTCTATGTTTTTTCTTCTACCTTACTCTCTCTCTTTCAGGTGGAGTTGAGTTTCCATTGAAATAAATATCAAAAATTCAATAAAGGTGAAAAAAAAGTTAAGTTTGAAAAATTAATCAAAGTGACAGTCGTTTGTCATTCAATAATCAAAGTGGCTGTGACGTCACGCACCTCATACAACATGGCTGAGGCTGACTTCGCGGCTTGGTCTATCACATTTCCATAGATGGCAGCACTGTCACATAGAATTCAAAAACTGTCATAGTTCTCAGAACTGTCAAATGTCACCCAAGATGTTACACGTCAGCTTTCAACAGTCTGTGGCAGTTGGGTGTTTGAATAGAGCTGCTGCTCCGTCATTCGAAGTTTTACTCTTGTTCGACATGGATGTGTATGAAAATAGATTAGCGACATTTCATAATTGGCATCACCCGTATACCAAAGAAAGATTGGGTTCATTTATACCCGGAGAGAAGACATTGTTGTGTGTCCGAAATGTCGAGTTGAAGGATTCAGATGGCAGTTGGGAGATGATGCTCAACTTGCTCACTTCAGTTGGAATCAACACTGTGAGTTTTTCACAGGAGGAGACGGTGTCACTCTGAGGAGACGTAAGCCACTCGAAGAATGTCTTTTACCCAGAGATGAAATAACATCGAACACCAACATTTACATGTCACCTACACTTTTCTTTCAAGAAAATGTTATCGACAGGAGGAGACGTATTCGGCTCGTTAACTCAATTTTCCCAGAGAAACGACAACAACGAACAGACCTACCAACAGCAGCAGCGTCCACTTGAAGACATCGCTATCCAACAGGCATTCAAGAAGAGAAATCACCATCCCCATCAATGTCGTGCAGGGTATGTTTGGAAAAGGAGATGAACGTGGTTTTCATGCCGTGCAAACACTTGGCCTGCTGTGCGGGATGCTCGATGAAATTGGACAATTGTGCTGTGTGCAGAGCCCCAATTCAATACTATTTGAAAGTTTTTGTATCTTACTGAGATGATGCAATATATAAAAAGTGAAAATTAACTTGTGTATTGTATTCATTGTCTCATCCCACACACTTTTGAGGTTATGTTTGGAAAAAAAAGTAAGGTTAGAATTCCTCCACCTCCTTTGAATTTTGAGGTTATGTTTCCTTTAAAAGTGGGGTTATGTTTGAAAAAGTGAGGTCAGAATCTCCACCTCATTCAAATTTTTAGGTTATGTTTCAGTGAACGCTGATGTTCGAGAGTGAGAGTGAATGACGTCATCGTTTTTTATAGAGGTTATGATTTTCCCAAAGTAAGGTTAGGTCTGACCTATTTTTTTGAGACTGGATAACGTCATCGTTTTTTTTTCACTTGTTCAGACGAGTCTGAACTTATCTGGACTGATCTCTCTCCACCTCAGGAAAACATCGAATGAAGTGATGACACAGAGCTGCCATCATTTCATTCGAAGTTTTCCTGTATGATAAAAAAAAATAAAAGTCGACATACACTCATTTTATTGATACATATTTTTTGTGTATGAACAAAAGATTATATATTTGTATGGATATAACAATAATACAATGGCTGAATATATTATATATATATTTTATTATATATATATATATATATATATATATATATATATATATATATATATATATATATATATATGTATATATATATATATATATATATATATATTGTTAAATAGTACTTTGGTCAGCCCGCTATGTATACAGGGCGCTGGTCCACCCGACTTTTCCAGTTCATGCAGGTGTGTATACTCTCTTTCACTAATATCTTGAGCATCATATTATGCTAGGCAAATATGGAGGGGTAAGGAAAAACATCATATATTAATTTCATATGTGGAAAATACTTCGTTAGCCCGATATTCGTTAATACGTTGTTTAGCCCGTGTTTTCGTATAGGTTCATGTAGAACGGCACTTGGTCAGCCCAGCGCGATTGCCGCTTCTCTCCATTTGTTTCTGTTCCTATTCCTCATTTACGTACAGATCAAGATTGTGCGTATTAAGTTGTAGTTGTGAAACATGTCCAGCAAGAGCAAAAAAATTTGTGTTTTTGGCACAACAATATTCCAGAGAAAAAAAAAACAGGTGAGTCTTATGAACTACAATGATTAACTTACACACTTTATGATTTTGATATAATCATACCACCAATGAATGGATGAATGGTTTCGGGAAGAAAACAGTCGTTGTCGTAAATTTGAAGAAATGTTTTCTTCTCCTGACACCACAAAATTTTCAGAATTCAAAATGATTTTCCAGTCACTGAATTAAAAAAAAAACTCATTTTGGAAATTTACTCGATAATATTAGATTATTTGTATAATGGAACAATGTATCAAGCAAATGAATGGAATTGGATTAGAGGACACCATATATGCAGTCAGAAATATTGATTATATTTATAATCGAACCAGCGACCTCCATACCAATTCATGTTGAAAATAAATAATATCATCCATAATGTCCAGAATAAGTGATAATACAAAAAATAATTGATAAAAAGCCTAATAAAACTTTGTTCTGACTACCCAGGCTAAAGAAAAAAAGGAAATTTTTGTCAAAAACGTGGCGCTCGAGCTCGTGTAATTTCGGAGATACATGCCCAGTTTGTTCTCAAATTAGATCATTTCACAGCTCAAATTTCTATTATTAAAAACACAAAATATGTCTTTCTTTTCATCATAACATTACACACACTTTTGTTAATTTGTTTTGAAAAAAAAATTGGCGAAAACACTGCCTTTTTTCAAAAAAATACCCTTTTTCAAAACATCAACAAAACCGATTGCAATCTAGGGCCGACGAAAGCCAAATAATAACGTTGCCAACTTTTTTGAATGAAAATTACAAGACATTCAGTATGAATATCAGTATTCTACGTTTTTTTATGTTTTTAAGAAGGGATTTTTTTTTTTTAAATAGTAGTTTTTCCGCTACACATGCTGAAAACAAATAAATGAAAGTGTGTGTAGTGTTCTGATAAAAAAAGAACAAATTTTGTGTTTTTAATAATATAAATTTGAGCTGTATTTCTAGGCCGGTATCTCCGAAAGTACTTGAGAGCGCCACGTCTTGACGTCGAATTAGTGTTCGGAATACCAAAATACGTGAGTTTCACTTATTTTTTTTATAATTAGCCTGGGCAGTCAAACAAAAGCCCTTCCAAAGACAAGTTACCATTACGCCGTCTAAAATGAATAAAATATGTTTAAGTCATTGCTGACAATGATTTAAATATTTTTTATTGAATTATTTGGTTTCAAAAAGATTGTGCGAAGTGTTCATAACAGTGGATACCAGTTAATTCCATTGGACAGTGATTGGTCGGTAACTGAGAACTTGCCGAAGTATATATTCATCTACGCGACAAGCTTTCTGAAACCGAATAATTCAACAACAAAAAAATCAAGTCATTGTCAGCGATGACTTAAACTTATTTCATTAATTTTATTACACGGCCCAAATGAAAGCTTGTCCCATTGATTTGAAATTTGGCAGGTGTTCATAATTCCGGTAACAATGATTATGAAATTTTGGTCAGGACAAGTCACAAGTTTTGTGATTGTAGTCCAATTCTATTCAAAATTGGTGTCATAAAATCAAGATGGTGGACGAGTTTTGTGAGTATGGTCCGATTTGACTCAAAATTGGTACTTATGTGGGTATTTTTGGGGTCGGAGATTATGACTTTTTTGTTATAACTGATTAAATCAATAAAGCGGCTCCATGTGAGGCTTAGTCGAGTGAGATCTCTAGATAGAGTCCTAATTGAAGAATTGAACTGTGCAAAGTTAACTGACAAGAAGCCATGTAATAGAAATGCGTTATACGAACTGGAAAGACTAAGACCTATAGACTGAAAAGCAGAAAATAATACGTTGAAAAAAAAATTATTTTGAAAAGCACGCTTTTATTTACACGTGCACGTGCACGTGTAAAAAATTTTTGCACCCAATTGTGATCCAAAATTTTTACGACTAAATAAAAGTGTGAGGATCTGATCACAATCAATTTATTCACACAATTTACACACACATATCAAGTGTATTTATCCCTTGTACATAAAGTGGGTCTAAATGTTAGAAAGTGAATGTAAAATAATATAAACGAGAAAGGTTTAAAAAAAATTAAAACGAGAAAAACGAAATTAACATATGTTGTATGGAAATTAATTATGATGAGCGCCCCACCCTTTTATTTTTGATCGTAAAAATTTTTGACCACATTTGGGTGCAGAAAAAACTTTGTACTTTTCAGTGCACGTCCAAATAAAAAAGTGCTTTTGATTATTTAACCGACTTCAAAAACGGGAGGTTCTGTGTTTCACTAGTTAACCGACTCCATATATATATAATATAATAATAATAATAATCATCTTTATTCAATGATAATGAATAAATTCAAAGGGGGTATGTTACACAATGAATGAAGTGAATGAAGCTGTTGGGCGATAAGTGCTGTTGCACTTGTTTCGCAAAAAGTTGTAGTTATGCTATATAAAATATTATTGGTAATGAGAAATACATCATAAAGGAACGAAAAAGTTAAATATAGTATATAAAATAAGTTAAGTTATGCTATATAAAATATTAAATGTGGTTGATAATAACAAATAAGTACACATATTAAACAATTTGAAGTTAGACATATAATAAATGTATGCTATATAAGGTTTTGCTATTTGCATTACCACTTTGTGGAAATGGATTCTTACAGTCTAATATTATGGTATTCAGGGATAATGTTGTAACTTGAGTTTCTAAGTATTGTAACGTAAATAAACTTAACTTGGTTTTACTAATTTATTTCACACTTAAATTTACAACTAATTCATATTACTAACTACGCCACTGTATCGCTCGACGTTATCGGCTGCTCAGCCTCAGACTGCTTCTTGAGGGTTGCCTATTTATCTCCGTTACAGAATTCTCGATGTTTCCAATTCTGGAAGTTGGCGAACAGCATGTTCCAGTTATTTCCAATATTGACCGTTGTTTTCTGCGGCAGCGCGACTGGATTGTTCTCGAATATCTCCGGGGGTGACATCATCGTTGTCGATGGCAACGCGTGAGGCGACAGGTCCGGCCTAGGTTCGTTACATTGCCCCCTTCTTAAAGACATTTCGTCCCGAAATGTCATCCTTGGAGTGTGACGATATCTGCATGACTCCCCATATTTGCACCGTGAAGTTCGATGGAAGTAACACTCCACGGTCTTCATGATCGGTCGTGGAAGAGGGTTACAGCAAACCAAAATCTTGACGCCGCTGGATCTGAATATCGCCTCCAGTATACTTCTTATGACTCTCCAGTCCAACCCATCAATACCACAGGACAATTTTGGAATTGCTAGATCCACCAGATTCTGGTCCACCATAGTGTCTCTTAGTTTGGTGAGACTCTTCCAGACATCTTCATAGGACGGTTTATCTTGGGAATGCCTCTTGGTAACTAGGTAGTAGATGTTTCTCTGGCCTTTCTTCAACTGTAGCACCCCACCAACTTCTGGATTCTGCTCCCGCAGTGTTTGGAGTTGACCAAATTCCTTGGAAAACACTACGGCGATGCCCCTGGACATTCGAAGATCTTCTGCCACACAGTGCACTAGTGCGTGGTTAGCAGGCACCTCGAAAAGGTCTCGTGACTCCTCTCTAGTAACCCCATGTAGAACTTTCTGCCCGTTTGAATACAAGGACATAAACTTTTCAAACGTCATATCATCCTCCGGTGGCTTGAGGGTGCGAACTTGGTCATGGTTTCCAGCGTAAGGGGCCAACCTGTTGAAATGGACGACCCTTGGTTTCCCTCGGGGTGGCTTATGGATTCGGTACACAAGGTCGTTTATCCTTTTCACGATTTTATACGGGCCTTCCCACGAGTTCCGCAACTTTGGTGATAGTCCACGACGACGTTTGGGGTTGTACAGCCAAACCAGGTCATCAACCTTAAACGCTCCAGCGTCGGCCTTGATGTCATAGTTCTTCTTCATTTTATCGCTGGCACTCTGGATGTCCAACCGGACTCGTTCGTGGATGTCGTCCATTCTCTGCCGAAGTTTGCTGACGTAGTCCTCTCCCGCAGTGTCTTGTCCTGGCGGTATCCCAAACTTCAGGTCACAAGGCAGTCGCAGTTCTCGGCCCATTATAATACTAGCAGGAGTTTGACCTGTTGACTCGTGTACTGCGGATCGATAGGCCATCAGGAACAAATGAAGATACTGGTCCCAGTCTCTTTGATGGTCAGAGACAACCTTGGACAAGTGGCGGTTGATCGTTCTGTTCATCCGTTCCACCATTCCATCGGACTGCGGATGTAGGGCCGTGGTTCTTGTCTTGCGGATGTTCAGCAGTAAACATATTTCTTGGAACAGGTTGGATTCGAAATTTCTGCCTTGATCCGAGTGCAGCTCCATTGGAATACCAAATCGACATATCCACTCTTTCACCAAGACGTCGGCGACGGTGATGGCTTCCTGGTTGGGCAGGGCATAGGCTTCCGCCCACTTACTGAAGTAGTCCATTGCCACAAGGATGTATTTATTCCCGTGGTCGGATACGGGAAACGGGCCGGCGATGTCAATGGCGATTCTCTCGAACGGGCTGCCTACGTTGTACTGACGCATCGGGGCCTTGGGTCGTATTCGAGGTCCATTGCTAGCAGCGCATACAGCGCACTTTCTGCACCAGTCCTGGACGTCAGCTTGACAATTGGTCCAGTAAAACCGTTGCCTCACTTTCTGCAGGGTCTTCGTCACTCCCAGATGTCCTCCAGCGGCTCCATCATGGATTTCCCGCAGGACTTCCTCTCTTCTGTTCCTGGGAACAATTATTTGGCGTCTGTCTTCCCCAACAATATCGGCCTCCAACACACGTTTCAGGATCTCATTGTCCAGAATAAGAGAGTTCCATTGTGCCCAATAGGACTTAACAGCCGGCGAGTAACCTGCGACTTCCTGCCATGATGGTCTTCGATTGCCCTTCTTCCAGCTGACGACTAAGCCAAGGTCGAGGTCTTTCTTTCTGGATCTTGCTGTCATTCCAGTTGTCATCCATTGCCGCGGTTCTACAAAGTGTTGCTTCTTTCTCTTCTGCTCGTCGGCAATGTGAGCAATCATCTGGACATGGTCTTCGCGACAAGGCATCTGCATTCTTATGGCTAGTTCCGGCTCGATGTTCGATCTCGAAATCGAATTCTTGGAGTCTCTCGAACCAACGTGCTACTTGACCCTCAGGATTTTTGAACTGTAAGAGCCATTTGAGAGCTGCATGGTCAGTTCTCAACAGGAATCTTCTTCCATACACGTACTTGTAGAAGTGCTCCACTCCCTTTACAACAGCTAACAGCTCTCGCCTGGTGACACAGTAATTGCGCTCTGGTTTGCTAAGCGTCTTGCTGAAATAACCAATGACCTTCTCCTGTCCCTCCTGGATCTGAGATAGGACAGCTCCAAGTCCCACGTTGCTGGCGTCCGTATCCAAAATGAATTTCCCTTTGGGTAGGGGATAGCTCAGTATAGGTGCGTTGATCAAAGCTCCTTTCAGCTTCCTGAATGAGTCTTGACATTCTTCGGAACACTGGAACTTTGTTTGGCCTTTCTTGAGCCTGGTCAGTGGTTTAGCGATGTTGGCGAATCCCAGCACATATCGGCGATAGTATGTGCATAAACCAAGGAAACTTCGAAGTTGGTGAATGTCTTTTGCTAGGCAATGATCAATTCTGCCACAATTCCAGCATCTTATCTTTCTTTTCTCAGGCAACACTTATGGCAGCTTCCAAATTAGCAGGCTCCTGTGAGTCTTCCTCAATCATTCGGACTTTACTCTGGCTTTTGCAAGATTGTTTCGCTGCCTCGAATTCCAAAGCGCGTGCCAGTGCGTCTACGAGATGTGTTGGACGAGCTAGTGTCAATGCTTGTCTGGTTTCTTGGTCACGGAGTCCATCCAAGAATGCCTGAACCGCTAATCGCGCCATTACATTTTCCGGTGTGGCTGGATATGCAAGACGAACCAAGCGTGCAATGTCAGCTTCGAATTCTTGTAAGGATTCGCCCGATTTCTGGCAGCGATTTTTCAGTTGGGAGTGGTATACGTGTTCCAAATGGGCCTGGCCATATCGTAATTCTAGATGTTTAATCAGCTGATCATAGTCCTCCTGTTCTTGGGTGGTTAGAGTTTGTAGAATATTCGTCGCTTCTCCACGTAATGCAAGTGTTAGTGCTATAGCTCTTTCCCCTGCATTCCATCCATTTGCTTTGGCCGCTGCTTCAAACTGTCGGCGATAATTTTCCCATGGAGTTTTTCCGTCGAATTGAGGCGGCTTCATGGAAAGCCTCCCTATTTCAGAAATGACCTTGACATCTTGTATACCCTCTTGAACTTTATCCAAGTTCAAACTCAAGTCCAGCATTGCATTTTTGTTAACCATCTCTGTGGAGGGCGCACTATCAATTCGTTTTTCCAGCTTACTGATCGTTTCCTTTATTTTGATCATTTCTGCCTCGATTCCGTCTTTGATTTCATCGCTGATTATTTCCTTCATCTTGTCCATCTCTGCCTCGACGGTTCCTATTCTTTTTTCTAGACGATTCGCCACACCACAAAGTTCTTTTTTTAGGTCTTCTGTATTTTCAAGGAGCTTATCTTCCAGGCTTCTTGAATTTTCTAGAAGCTTCTCTTCCAGATTTCTAGAATTTTCTTGAAGCTTCTCTTCCAGATTTCTAGAATTTTCTTGAAGCTTCTCTTCCAGATTTCTAGAATTTTCTTGAAGTTTCTCTTCCAGATTTATAGAATTTTCTTGAAGCTTCTCTTCCAGATTTCTAGAATTTTCTTGAAGCTCCTCTTCCAGATTCATAGAATTTTCTTGAAGCTTCTCTTCCAGATTTCTAGAATTTTCTTGAAGCTTCTCTTCCAGATTTCTAGAATTTTCTTGAAGCTTCTTCCAGATTTCTAGCATTTTCTTCCAAAGTCCTCGAATTTTGTTGCAGTTCTTCTTTCACGGATTTGGTAGTTTCTTCGAGTTTATTCATTACCAAACTCAAATCACCTCCGGAACTTCGAATTAAAATGTTTCGGGGACCTTTCCTATTGTATAAGTCCTTCTGCAAGTCTTTCCTGGAGTACTTGCTTTTTACCCGTTGTTTCCAGTTCCCTTTCCTCCAATTCCTGTTTCAATTCCGCTACCTTCAAATCCGCAAGGCGCACTTTTCTACAACACATTTTGTCTTTGACGAGGTATCAGTCTGTTTTACACGAAAAGTTTATCAGTTTGTTAAAAATTCACTTCGCGAATTCTTTTCCACGGGCCACCAGTCTATTGTCTGTTTCACGCGAACAGTGTATCAGTTTATATTCCCACGCACAATTGTCCACTTCGCGAAAACCGGGTCACTGTCTATTTTGGGCGTACAAAAAGGTCTATCAATTTATTTTTCTGACTATCCACTTCACGATCACTTGTTTATTTTCAAAATCTCGCTTCCGACACCAATTGTAACGTAAATAAACTTAACTTGGTTTTACTAATTTATTTCACACTTAAATTTACAACTAATTCATATTACTAACTACGCCACTGTATCGCTCGACGTTATCGGCTGCTCAGCCTCAGACTGCTTCTTGAGGGTTGCCTATTTATCTCCGTTACAGAATTCTCGATGTTTCCAATTCTGGCGGTTGGCGAACAGCATGTTCCAGTTATTTCCAATATTGACCGTTGTTTTCCGCGGCAGCGCGACTGGATTGTTCTCGAATATCTCCGGGGGTGACATCATCGTTGTCGATGGCAATGCGTGAGGCGACAGGTCCGGCCTAGGTTCGTTACAGTATTAATCAGTGAGGAAATTAGTAACCCATTCTGTAGGAGTTTTTTCGTGTGTTCGGTTTTTCTCGAGGTGGCTCTTCTGTATTCTTGTTCGTTGCGCCTGTTCTTGGTGTTCCTTGGATGTTTGTAGCTTCTTTTAATGTGGTTTCAGCTTTATCGTTCATTTGAGTTGAGGGTAGTTGAGTGGAATTATCTTCTTCTGGTGGCTTTTCTATAGTGTTCTTTTGTTTGGAAATTGGTGTGCCTGGTTCGCTATGTGACTTTGGCTTGAGGTCGAGTTCGCTTATGTCTTCCATGTTCTCAAGATCAGAGGGTGTAAATATTTGGTTATTCAGGTGAAGTTTATTGTTTCTAATGTAGCAGCTATTGTTCATGTCTTGTTTCGCTATGTATAAGTGCTTCCTTAGGATTTTGTTTTCCGCCCTCTGTATCTCGTAAGATCGTCCGTTATACTAATTGGAGTTCCTGTCAGATTTTTAGTGTTTCTAAAAATTGTATTTTTTTTTTAATAAGAGGTAAACTCAACTTTCACTGGACAATTATATATTTTACCAAGAGGGTATATGTTATTCAGGCCGTTCCCAACCAGTTGAATATTCAAGTAATTTTTCAGTAGTTCAATGATGCTCTCTGGTGTTATGTAACGTTTTTTCCTCTCCAATTCAAAAATTATTATAATGTTCTTCTTTTGATTTCTCTCCAGGAATTCCACTCTTTTCTTTCAGTTCTTCGGTCTCTTTTTCTGTTTTAACAAGCCTGTGATTTATTTCTCCAATTTTTACAGACACTTTAACTTTCACTGCTTGTATTGTTGTTTGTTCGAGATCTCTATGCCGGACATTTCTTTCGGTATATGGTCACCTTTATTTATATTCTATCTCGGTAAAACAGATGTGTTTGGAATGATATGTGTTCAAGTAGGTCCTACTTGACTGTTCTTTCTTGTTTATGTTTTCACAACTGTTTCATTTCAGTTATCACCTATTCACTTATCTATTTGACTGTGTTTTTTTTCTTGTTTATGTTTTCTTATTTATGTTTTCACAACTGTTCCATTTCACTTATCACCTATTCACTTATCTGTTGAGTTTTCACAGGTTTTAACAGGTTTTGTGGTCGGAGCACCGATAGACACGTCCACTCGTATGAATGGTTTTACTTTGTTTGTATATAGGTTATGTACGTTATATTTTTCGCGATTTTCTCATAAACTATATGATATTTTTTCACTAGGGTAATCTACATAATTATGGGAAGGTTTCAGTACATAAAAAGGTACCATTCTCCTGCAATGATATTAAGAAACAAATGGACGCTAAGAAGTAAAAAAAATAAATAAAAATGAACCGATTTCAAAAAAATTACTGAAAAGTTTAAAATTATTTATAAAAACACACAATATCTACTGGTAAATGGTCGTTTTGTTTGTTTTTTTTTTTTTCGGGTGACCTTCATATGCAATGTATTACAGAGTTTTACGTTTGCTTGGCACCGACTTCCCAAATAAAGTGAATAGTTGTGTTGTGTTTTTGTGAATTATTTTCATCTTTTTAGTTATTGTTTGAAAGTGTTTTTTTTTTTTTCATTTCTTTATCATATTAATATTCTACGATTCAGTCAGAAGAATAGACTCACCGAGAGTTTTCCTAATCATCCCCATATTTTGATTTCACTATACACAGATACTGACATTTCCAGACATAGTCAGTTTATTTGGCAATAATTTTTTATTTCTAGTTACAACCGTTGACCAATTTGCCGCCAACAGTTGGAGAACTCCCAAAAAAAAAGACAGTTGTCAAAAATGTAGATAGAGTTCTATATAATTTTGGAAGGATTGTTGAGGTAATTATGTATATCTTCATCAGATAGGTACTCAAACATGACATAATTTTCTAATTACTTTCAGGAAGAATCTTCCAATGTATACTACATTGAAAATAACAGACGTTGGACAAAAAAAAATTGTTGTCCATATGGCTTTGCAGAGGTGACACATTTCCCGAATCTCAGATCGTCATGAAAATTTGTTTCTACACGAATCTTGACGTTCTAAACAAATTTAAAGAAATCAATTTTGTCACCTGAAAGCTTACATTTTTTCGAACAAAAAGTATTCTTACCTTTGAAAGTCAATTTCCTTGAAAAATAAAAATTTTCAAGACTTTTAATTTTCATGGAATTTTTGTATAAATGTATATCTATATAAATATTCTCCCATTCCCCTAGGTGAATGGAGAACAAATCAACAATCTGAGTCCATCAGGAATACACCCAGTATGCGATTTCACTTAACAAAGCGAAAATCAAATGATTAATTGCAAACCATTCCACTCGTGAATCTCGTTGAAGTTCATGAATGAGAAAGCAATCAAATATCGAACAAATCCATTCGAATCATTCGAACCAAAAATCCTTTCGACCGAGGATGAAAAAAACATTTCTGAAATGCGAATTATCTAGATTCCATAGGATTAATATTATCTTTTCCATCAATACTTTGTAAGAACGTACGAAAGAAGTAGTAACGGACATCTCCAGAGCAGATTAGAAGCCGTAAATATCTTCCCAATTAAGCCATCTCAAATCCGCCAATTCTCAATAGAATCAACCTATAATGGAAAACTCGTATTTGATGAGAAAATCACAATCTCCGACACCAAATACAAATTTTGAATAGAATCAGATCATAATCATGAAGATTTGTCCACCATCTTGGATCCGCCTTCTTGAATTTAGGAATTTTCACAATAGATCAATCTCCGCCCCATAGCCCCCTCACAACAATGTTTGATAGAATCGGTCCGTATCCGAAAAGCCCCTCGATAAACGTGAATTCATGAATTTTCATAAGAGAATCATAATATTCGACCCCAAAACCCCAACATACCAATTTTGAATGAAGTCTGACGAAAGTTACAAATATTGTCCGCCACATTGGAGCCACCATCTTGGATTCATGAATTTTGACAAAAAAAAAACACATAATTTTCGAACCAAAAAACCTCCACATACAAATTTTGAATAGAATTGGACCATAATCACAAAACTCGTCCAACACTTTGAAGCCGCCATTACGATTTTTCTCTAACAAAAATTTCATAATACATTGGCACCGGAATGATGATTACCTGCCAAATATAAAGTTTATCGGACAACCAGAATTCACTTGCAAAAGTTCACATAAAACTACCAATAGAACAAGGCATGTTAAATAAAAGATTGCAACATTTTCTGAGTTCTGTACATTAAGTAAGCAAATGACTGCATCTCCCGACAGACAAATTTCCACAGAAAAACATTTAAAATTGGCCTGAATACTATTTTACAAGCATAACGTATAGAAAAATAGATAACCTCCTTCGATTCGCGCTGTTGCCAATACTTGGGCTGACCAAGTTCACAATAACATGTTGATGACATCGAGAATATATATCCTGTGCGGTGTATTTAAATGGCGCCCCCTACAGTTAGCTACAGTGAATTAAGTGGTGTATAAGGTGGATGTAAATGGTACTCTTGTTAGCCCAGTCGAAAATTTGGGATAATCCACGGGTACCTATATCTATTCAATTTCGATGATATACAGTGGGATACCTTGGTCAGCCCGAAATGGGACGACGAACGTCGATCGGCGACCTTCGAGCGTTTCATATCCATATTTATATTCATTCATATTCGTATTCGTATTCGTATTCGTATTGTATTCGTATTCGTATTCGTATTCGTATTCGTCTATGTTCGTATTCGTATTCGTATTTCGTATTCGTATCGTTTTCGTATTCGTATTCGTATTCGTATTCGTATTCTGTATTCGTATTCATTCGTATTCGTATTGTCGTATTCGTATTGTATTCGTATTCGTATTCGTATTCGTATTCGTATTCGTATTCGTATTCGTATTCGTGTATTCGTATTCGTATTCGTATTCGTATTCGTATTCGTATTCGTATTCGTATTCGTATTCGTATTCGTATTCGTATTCGTATTCGTATTCGTATTCGTATTCGTATTCGTATTCGTATTCGTATTCGTATTCGTATTCGTATTCGTATTCGTATTCGTATTCGTATTCGTATTCGTATTCGTATTCGTATTCGTATTCGTATTCGTATTCGTATTCGTATTCGTATTCGTATTCGTATTCGTATTCGTATTCGTATTCGTATTCGTATTCGTATTCGTATTCGTATTCGTATTCGTATTCGTATTCGTATTCGTATTCGTATTCGTATTCGTATTCGTATTCGTATTCGTATTCGTATTCGTATTCGTATTCGTATTCGTATTCGTATTCGTATTCGTATTTGTTTCTCGTATTCGTATTCGTATTCGTATTCGTATTCGTATTCGTATTCGTATTCGTATTCGTATTCGTATTCGTATTCGTATTCGTATTCGTATTCGTATTCGTATTCGTATTCGTATTCGTATTCGTATTCGTATTCGTTTTTGTATTCGTATTCGTATTCGTATTCGTATTCGTATTCGTATTCGTATTCGTATTCGTATTCGTATTCGTATTCGTATTCGTATTCGTATTCGTATTCGTATTCGTATTCGTATTCGTATTCGTATTCGTATTCGTATTCGTATTCGTATTCGTATTCGTATTCGTATTCGTATTCGTATTCGTATTCGTATTCGATTCGTATTCGTATTCTATTCGTTTCATTCGTTATTCGTATTCGTATTCGTATTCGATTCGTATTCGTATTCGTATTCGTCATGTTCATGTTCATTTCGTATTCTGTATTCGTTCATGTCTGCTATTCGTATTCATTTCATATTCTGTTCTGTCATTTCTGTTCATGTCGTATTCGTTTCGTTCATGTTCGTATTCGTTTCATGTTCATGTTCATGTTCATGTTCATATTCATGTCATGTTCATGTTCATGTTCATTTCATGTTCATGTTCATGTTCGTTCATGTTCGTTCATGTTCATGTTCATGTTCATGTTCATGTTCATGTTCATGTTCATGTTCATGTTCGTTCGTTCATGTTCATTTCATGTTCATGTTCATGTTCATGTTCATGTTCATGTTCATGTTCATGTTCATGTTCATGTTCATGTTCATGTTCATGTTCATGTTCATGTTCATGTTCATGTTCATGTTCATGTTCATGTTCATGTTCATGTTCATGTTCATGTTCATGTTCATGTTCATGTTCATGTTCATGTTCATGTTCATGTTCATGTTCATGTTCATGTTCATGTTCATGTTCATGTTCATGTTCATGTTCATGTTCATGTTCATGTTCATGTTCATGTTCATGTTCATGTTCATGTTCATGTTCATGTTCATGTTCATGTTCATGTTCATGTTCATGTTCATGTTCATGTTCATGTTCATGTTCATGTTCATGTTCATGTTCATGTTCATGTTCATGTTCATGTTCATGTTCATGTTCATGTTCATGTTCATGTTCATGTTCATGTTCATGTTCATGTTCATGTTCATGTTCATGTTCATGTTCACGTTCACGTTCAAGTTCACGTTCACGTTCACGTTCACGTTCACGTTCACGTTCACGTTCACGTTCACGTTCACGTTCACGTTCACGTTCACGTTCACGTTCACGTTCACGTTCACGTTCACGTTCACGTTCACGTTCACGTTCACGTTCACGTTCACGTTCATCCAGTTCACGTTCGTTCACGTTCACGTTCACGTTCACGTTCACGTTCACGTTCACGTTCACGTTCACGTTCACGTTCACGTTCACGTTCACGTTCACGTTCACGTTCACGTTCACGTTCACGTTCACGTTCACGTTCACGTTCACGTTCACGTTCACGTTCACGTTCACGTTCACGTTCACGTTCACGTTCACGTTCACGTTCACGTTCACGTTCACGTTCACGTTCACGTTCACGTTCACGTTCACGTTCACGTTCACGTTCACGT
>JAFIRS010006094.1:0-43048 GCA_018342105.1 Gonioctena quinquepunctata | reverse complement strand
GGATAATTGATTTTTCACAGTGAACATTAGAAAAACATACGTTGACAATGCAGATCGCTACGACATTATTTTGTTCCGTAAAATCAGTATATTTTATGGAAGGAATGATAAAAAAAAAATGGAATGAACAAAGAAAAAGGGGTAACATTTTAAACAAAATAGAAGAGATAATCATATTATTTAACGGGAAAAAAGTTGAAAAAGGGGGGTAAGTTTTTTGGGGGAAGTAAAAAAAAAACGAGTAGGTAGAATTGGTAGATTTTAAAAAAAAATAAAAAAAAAAAATTTTTAAAAAAAATTAACCCCGAAAAAATACGGAACAAAAGTAAAAAAAAAAATTTTTTCAAAAAAAATTTAAAACCCCGACGAAAAATCAACTGAGAAAAAAAATAAAATAAACCCGTAGTCTAAATGAAATTTAAAACCCAAACCAATGTACGTAACTATTTGAGTCGGCCCCAAAAAAAACAGCATTGAATTAGTAAGGAAAATGATGGGCGAGACAGGCTGTTTTTTTGATGACTATTTCATAGATGTGTTTTTCGATAATTGTTTGTTTCCCGACTCAAAATCAGTTTTTTACATTAGTTCGGAGCCAATTATCATTTAAAAGAAGGTTTATTTTTTTCCCCCTTTTTCAGTTGATTTTTCTTCGGTTAAATTTTTTTGTTAAAGTTTTTTTCCCCGTTTTCATACAATCGAATCTGCCCAAAAAAACTAGAAATACAATCACCAAGATTCAAGAACCCACATACCTATATATATATATATATATATATATATATATATAAATATATATAAAATGTCAGATACATTTTTGGGAACAACGGGTAACCCTCGGGGGGGCTTCTTAGAACTTTTTTTATTATATGCCAATGATTTTCCTGATAATATAAGTTGAGAAAATATTCCCACGCATAAGATACATCTATTCCCCGGAACATCGACAATTGAAAAAATTTTAAGAAACGTTCTTATTGAATTTGAATTGAAAAAAATTTCGAATTTTAATTCATCCGAAGCCCAAAACCCCCATCTAGCTTCCCCCAAAAAAATCTTCAGAATTGACCAGTTCGACAAAAAAATTTTGGAACAATATTATTGCTTTTTTTGGAAAAAAATTTGAATTTTTAAAACCTGAATCAATGATATTACCGATAAAAAATTTAAATGGAGTTGAAAAAAAAAATACAGTTAAAATTAGCATGATTTATATATCCCTTGTGGGGACCAGCAAACCCTTTTTTTTGAAAAAAAATGGGGAATATTTTCCAACAAAATAAAATATTTGGTTGCAGTTTTTTTATTTCGAAAATATCAACATATATACATAAAAAAGGGGCCCCTAAAATGGGAGCGGTAAAGTAAATTTTTTAACATAGGTTAAAACCAAACGAAAACATAATCACGCAAAATATAAAAAATTAAAAAATTGATGGAGCATTTTTTCCCCCAAATCTTGAACCCCCCTCCCCCATCCCTTAAAAAAATGAAATTCCCCATCAGAAAATGTTTTAATTTTTGAATTTTTTGTTTTTTACAATTTTATTTTGAATTTTTTTCGGTAATTTCCCCTTTTTTTTTATTTTATTTTCAACAAGAAATAATCACTTTTTTTTTTTTTCCCCATTTTTATGAATTTAGAGTATATTTAAAACCTGAATTTACTGTGTTGTATTCATACCATGACTTCTGATAAAAGGAAAAAGGGAAAAAGGGGGTTGATAAAATCTATCCATCAAAAAACTTGGCCGGGGGCACCTAAAAAAAAACTTAAAAAAAAAACAAAATTTCTGAGTAATAACCCCCCTTTTAACCCCCCGAATAAGGTTTAATTTATTACTGATGAAGTAATTTGAAACCCAAAAATTACCCAAAATCCCTTTTCATTAAATTTAAAATTAAAAAAAAAAAAAATGAATAAACTTTTTTTTTTAATCCTCCCCCTTTTTTTAAATATGAATTTTAAAAACACCTTTTTTATGTAAATTTTTTATAAGATTATCTATAAAAAAACGTTTTTTGTACTAGTCAAGAAAAGGGTTTTTGAAAACATGCATGAGGGTGTGGGGACCCCCCCCTCTTCCCTTTTCTATGTTTTCAAGAAATATATACTTTCATATCCATATTAGACCAGTGCTAAACCCTTTTAAAAAAGGGAAAAAAAAGTAAAAAAAAATTAATAGGAGGAAAAAGGGGTAGAAAAAAAGAGCCCACACGGCGCCCATTTTTTCGTAGTGGTATAGCCTCCACACTTTTCCGGTTACTCCCGCCACAGGGAAAACCGGCGACGGTTTTGGGCCCCCGACCAAGCCCGAGAATTTTGGGAACGGGGATCCAGAGCCCAACCATAAAAAAAAAAAACATGGCTTTTGCTAAAAAAAAGAACATGGCTGCCTACCATTGGAAAAAAAAAAAAAATGACGGGGGGGTGGGGGGAAATTTCAAGATGTCTTTATAGAGGGGCCTTCCCCGGGGATGTTTTTTCTGGTCCCCTTTAGTGTCACTGAAGTTGAAGAACCCGGAGGTTCCTAATGGGGCCCCAGCCATGTATGGGGAAAAAAGGGGGGTGGTTAAGAACCCCCAAAATGATCGTCATGGGGGTAACAAAATGATTCTTCAGGGGTATCGGGGTGCTGCCACGGAGCCGGGACAACGGGGAAACTGCATTGGGGTCAACCATATAGAAAAATATGAGGGGCTATGGGTTGGGGAATTTCCCCAAAATGTCTTTTGGGGGGGGGGCCCCCTTTAGGGTTTTTTACCGGGATGGGGGACCTCTTACGGGGCCCCGAGATGTGGGGAAACCCCCCTTGGGGCCAAAAAAATAAAAAATATAGGGGGTTGTAGGTTGGGGGAAAAAAATTTTTTGTAAGGGGGGGCCAACCCCCCCGGGGAATTTTAAAATATCAGGGGTTTCCCCACGGAGGTCTGATCATTATGAAAAAAAAAGCGGTTGTAGGGTTTGGGGGAAAAAAAATTATGATAGGGGGGGCCGAGGACCCCCCCCCCCGGGGGATTTCCCCGCAGCCCGGGGGGTTACCACCTGGGGGTTTGGGGTACGTTTTTGAAGGTATGGACATAGACATGAAAAATTTTGGGGGGGTAATAGATATAAAAATATGACTTTTTTGGTTGGGGGAAATTTTATTATCCGTTGGGGGGGCCAAAAACCCCCCTGGGTGTTTTAAGGGGCCGGGGTTTACTACTAGGGGGGTTCGGGGTATGTGTGGGCCCGGAGGCCCCCAAAATTGAAAAAAATATAGGGTTTTAGGTTAAGTTGAAAAAAACTTAGTTAGGGGGGGTGAGGGGCCTGTAGGATTTTCCGCAGCCTCGGGGGGTTGCCAATTGGGTCTTGACAGCCGCAGTCATAGAGAAAAAAAAAGATGAGGTTTTTTGGTTGGGGAAATTTTATTATCCATTATGGGGTTTTACCCCCGACAAAAAGGGAATTTTTTTTTTTCCCCCCCACCAGTTCTGGACAAATTTTAATTTTCCAAACCCTATTTATGGGGAAAATTTTTTTGAAATTTATTGTTTCTTACTACTAATTTAAAATTTCCAAACAGACAAAACCAAAAAAAAAGACACAAAAAAATTTTTTTTAAAAATTACATTTTTTTATTCCATTCTGGTAGTTAAATTTTTAAGCTCATTGGGGAAAATTATTCTAAAAAAATTTTTTTTTTCTATTTTTTATTATTATCATTTAAGGGAAACCAAAAGGCAGAAGGACAAAAAAAGGAACCCAAAATTGATTTTCATTCAGTTTTGAGATATGTTAAAAAATTTCAAGAAATTGGGTCACCAAAGATTGAAATGTATTGTTTTTCCCCACTATTATTATCACCCTTAAAATTTTTTTAAATTTTTGCCCTTTTAATTTTTGTTCTTTTTTTAAAAAAGATTGCCAAAACTGAAAAAGACGGGGGGATCTGGGGTTTCCAAACATACACTCAAAAAAAACCAAAATTTTTTAAAAAACCATAAATAAAATATCACCCCATATTTTAAAAAACCAAAAATTTTTTTCATAGTGTATACACAAAAAAAAAATTATGGAAATCCAAAAATACTAAAAGATCCGCTAGAAAAAAAAACAAAACCTTTCCCCATACCTTCCCCAAATACACCCCCACTATATGCCTTTTTTGAAGGGGAAACTAAAAAAAGTTTTTCAAAAAATAAAGATTCCCCCGATACAAATCTTTCCCCATAAACAAACTCCCGCGTTCCCCTTAAAACCAATATTTGTTGTTTTTTTTTTCGAAGTTATATAAAAAAAAATTGATTTAAAACAAAAAATTTTAAAAACAAATGAAGAATTTTTTTAATATTTTAAACCGAAAAAATATCATTGAGATTTTTAAGCGTAACCAAAATTTCCAACCCCAATTTTCCCCCAAAAGAAAAAATTTTATATTGTTTATTTTCCCACTGTCAAAAAAATAAAAAATTTTTTCCCGAAATCCACTCAAAAGAATTTCCCCCATTTGGACGACTGGAGACAGGAAATGAAAAGGGATCTTTTTGTGGGGTGCGACGTCATGAAGTTTTGGGCAATGTTACATCAGTTCCAAGAATGCGGGAGTCACCTTTTTTTAAATTACGCAGGGGGGAAATTGATGTGGGTGACTGTTCATAGGCGAAAATTCATTCATCACCTGTCCTCTAACCCCGTAAACATTGTTCATTCAGTGTTTTTTTTTGCCTCTGAGTTTGTGTGTGTGGGGGCATTTACCAAAAAAATAAAAAAACGTAAGTTTATTTTATTTTTTTTTTTGTATTTGATTTTCCAAATTTTGCAAAAAAAAAATTTTTTTAAACCCTTTTTTTATGTACCCCAAAAGGGGAAATTTTGAGTTGTTCTTTGTTTCAAACATTTTTTTTTTTATCGAGGATGGGGAGTTTTTTACTATTTGTTTAGGAAAAATTTTTTTTCCCAAAAATGATATATTTTTTTTCCTTTTTAAAAGGGGGTTTTTTTTCATCAACTTTTTTTTTTTTTTAAAAAATGATCTAAAGGGGACAGATTATGTTTTTCAAATTTTTTTAACGTTTTTTTCAAAGTTTTTTTAAAACCCCCAAAAAGATTTTGGGATCGATTTTTTTTTTTTAAAAACTTCACATGTAAAATTGGGGGGGTTTCACGGGTTTTTTGTAAATGGGGGGATATTTTCAGCTTCCCCTTGATATCCGGGGTTTTTCCCAAATTTTTTAACTTCGTTTTTTTTTCTTCAAACTTCCTGTGAACGGGCCCCAAAAGTTTCCAAAAATTTTATATGGGGGGGACATTTTTAAATTTTTTTTAGCTTTCTGTTTAAAAAGGGTTTTCCAAACTTTTAATTCTTTTTAAATTTTTTTTTTCAAACATTTGGGGAAATGAACAAAAATTTTTTTAAACTTTCCCTTTTATAGGGGGGAAACCCCTTTAACTTATATTTTCGTTCTGTATAAAACCTTTTTACTTTTAAAAATTTTAATTCACATTTTTTTTCCCCTTCAAATTTTTTTATTAAGGGGGGGACTATAACTTTTTTTTTTACATTTTATTTTTTTATTTTCAAAGTTCTTATGGGGTGGAAAACTATGCTTTTTTTAAGTTTTAAATATTGTTCATTCATTATCGATCCTTTTTTGAATAACACCATCCACATAGTAAAATTAATTCCCCACTTTACCCCTGTACACTATTTTTTTTTTTTTCTATTAAAAATTCCATCATTTCAATAAAATTATTTTTGGGAGAGTTTTTTTAAAATTTATCAAAATGATGAGGGTAGGAAGGGGGGGGTAATTTTTCTATAACTGAATGATGGGAGAAGAGCAGGGTCATTAGCATTCCCCCCTTTGGGGGGTAAGACGTGTCTTTTTGTTCCCCCCCTTAAAATTTTTTTAGGGCCAAACGGAAAAAATGTAAGAATTTTAAAAATTCTATTTTTCCGACTGTACACTTTTTTTATTCTTTTCATTAAGATTCCATAAAATTTAATAAAATTTTTTTCGGTTGAGAGTTTTCTTCATTAATAAAAAAATGATAGGGTAGGAAGGGGAGGAGAATTTTTTTTAAAAACTGAATGGTCTGGGGGAGCGGGTTTTCATTAGCATTCCAAACTTTGTGGGGGAAGACGTGTCTTTTTCGTTCTCCCCCGTTTGATTTTTGGGGGGGTTTGGGGACTGAAAAATATGTGAGTAAATCAAATGTCAATTCAGAGTTCCAAAAAAATTTTTTTTTTTCGAATGAGAGAGTTCTTCGAAATTAATTTTTTCGTTATAATTTTTAAGATTTTTTTTTTTTTTCAGATAAAAAGTGCGGGCTAGCCAATCCAAACAATTTCATTAGTGGATCGAGCTCCCCTTTCCAAAGTTTGGGGAGCCCCCGAACTGAGCTTTAACTGCCAAAGAGAATCGTCGAGGATATTCAATATCAAAAAAACCATCCACAACAAAGGAACCGGGCCCCTTTAATTCATCAAAAACTAGACCATCATCGAAACAAAAAAACCAAGCCCCCCCGGTGTCAACGGGGAAAGAAGTCAATTCATCCATCATAGGGGAAAACTGAGACCAACCGGTGCCAAGGGGCGGCTGTACCATTAAATCAAGGTGAGAGAAAAAAACCATAACCATTTTGTGAAAAGCCCCCTTTTTTTCCTTTTTAAAAAAACCCAAATTTTTTAAAAAAAAATTGCCGCCCAAAAGGAGGGGGATGATTATTAAAAAGGGAGGCAAAAAAATTTCCCCAAAAAAAAAAATCCAGCCAAAAGGGAATGAATCATGGCTAAAACATTTGAAACGTAGTATCTGACTATGAAAAAAGGGAAAAAAATTTCAGCCAACATTCCCAAAATTGGGTCACGGGGGAACAAAATTTGGGACATTTAAAAAAATGTCGTAATTTCATTAAAAATTTGGTGGAAGGCCAGGGTTTTGTCAGAAAAATTTTAAAAGCAGAGTCTTTTTTGGGAAGACAAAGTCGAGTCGGGGACGAGCCGACAGGAGTAAATCATAAATTTGGCTCACAAAGACACGAATCAATTTTTTCAAAGACCCTTCAGCCCAAAACGTAGAATCAATAACATGGGGAAAAAATTCCCCGCCAGAAAGGTTAATACTTGTTTTTGGGGAATTCGTCAAAATGGGCTTGATGAGGAAAACCGATTTGAAATATCTCTACTAAAACAGTGATTGATAGGGCAGTTTGCGGGTTCGAGGAATTTGTTGTAGATAAATTGGGCAATAAATTGGAGGGAATTTTGGGAAAAAAAAGGGGGTGGGCAAAAAAAAATCGTAAATCTGGAAGAAAAATATCACCCAACGGTTTGGGTAAAGGTTCCATTTTTCATCGAACTTCCACAAGCCATTGCTAGAAAACAGGCTTGTATTAACGAGAAATACCAACGACAACGAATGTTTCCGGATGGGCAGTCGTGGGCTTTGTACCCCGTAAAAAAAAGATGCACAGCGTACATCAAAAAAAACCCTCATTGGTCAACCGTACTGAATAGGGGAGGGGTTAGAATTTCCCATAACTCTGGTCAATATAAAAAATTCGAAAACTTAACAGCTTTTTGGGAACGTATTATTTTGGAATTGGTTAAACCATCAAAAAAACGATGACGATGACACGGAACACATTTTTCACACGAAAACCGACGAGACCAAAAAAAAAAATTTCTGAATGTCAATCTACTCATGATTCAGAATAAAAAATTCTAAAAAAATTGAATGAAGAGGAAACCGCCGGGAAATTGACGAAGACGATGAACAGACAGACATTAAATTCCACTACCGTGGATTAAAGATTTTTCCCCGATTAGTCAATTAAAAATAAGTAAGGATGGCCATAAAAAATTCTTTTTGGATGATGTTTGAATTATTTTGGTAGTCGGGGAGAAAAGACAATCAAAATTGTTGATTGTAAAAAAGTTTAATCACTACAAATTTCCTTCTCAAAATATGACCATTGATTCGGACTTTGTTAAAAGAAATGACCCCATTCGTAATATATGCCGATTTTAAACCCCGATTTTGGAACCGTTCCCGATGATGAAGCCAAGTCCAAAAGGCGAAATACCAAAACATACCCTATAAGCGCAGGCTTATATTTTAAAATGCAATTAGGGTGACACCCCTATCATAACGATAGCCACGAGGTTTGATTGATGGAATGGTTTGGGAACAATTGAAACTAAGCCCAATTCGTTGAAGGAAAATTTTAAAATCGTCCCCATGTCTGTCAACCCATTCGTACAGATTCCATATGCCATATTTGCGAGAAAACCTATTGAAAAGGCCAAAAAATTGTAGCCGACCATAATCATTTCAAATTTTGCATTTAGAGGTTTCAAATGCCCCCATGAAAACCCCAACTACCAAAAACCTTTTGTGGTTCCTATTTTTTATAACTTAGCGGCTACGACAGCCATTTCTTTCCGAGATATTGGAGACAGGCGGGAGTCTTCTTCCAATAAAAAAAGAGAAATATATATCTTTCACACAATACGACGAACAGACAGACATTAAATTTTGTTTCATTGATTTTTCGATTCATGGCGCTAACCTGACGAGTTTGCACGCTCCAGGGAAAATCCTGTAATACAAAGCGCGAATTTCAAAATTTAAACGATGAACAATTTTCACTAATCACCCGGGATTCCCCACGACTTTGGGATTCCATGGAGAAACCGAGATTACAGCGTTGGATATCGATAAATTCCACAATCAGCTGAACGATTGGGATATCTCCGAGCATGATACCAACATGCCCAGAAGGTGGGCAACCCTTCGATTTGGCAACATTGGGGGACTACCTGACTTATACATGAAAACCGATATTCTTTTTTTAAGGGGATGTCTTTTAAAATTTGACAATTGGTCACAAACTTTATGGACTCGACCCGTTGGTACCATACCATGCCTGGTATTCATGGTCTATGTTTAAAATACACAAAGTGTAAGCTGGAGATTATCAAAGATGTCGACATGTTTTTGTTTGGGGAAAAAAAGGGATTCGAAGGGTATAAGCAGTGTTGTAACCGATTCTCTCAAGGAATAATAAATATATGGGGAGAGGTATGTTTCCCAACAACCTCCAAATATTTATTATACTTGACGTGAAAAAATTCTCTATGGAGGGGCTAGGGGGGAGTATCTACTTTGAGGGGTTCAAATGGGTCGAAGATTTCGATAATTTGAACGTTCTGAGGTTCGGATACTTCGGATATCGGCTATCTTCGAAGTCGAGGAATACCCTGAAGGAATACATGACGAACATAAAAGATTTTCCACTTTGTGCGGAACATCGAACTCCTCAGGTTCAAAATTACCAAAATTATTGACCACCCCTGTACAACAAAGAAAACTATGTGCGTACATTATCGAATACTGAAACAAGCTTTGGAAACGGCCTTCTCCTCAAAAATTCACAGAGTGTTGCAGTTCAAACAATCGGCATGCTGCAACCCTACATTGAATTAAATACAAAATTACGCGCCCAAGCTACAAACACATTCGAAAAAAACAACTATAAATTGGCCATAAACAGTATTTTCGGAAAGACCATGGAAACATTAGGAAGCCAGAGTGGTGAAATGGTCAATAAATGGGAGGGTAGGTATGGGGCGAAAATTCTAATAAGTAACCCGAAATTCCAAACCGAACCATCTTCGATGAAAACTTGATGGCCATTGAAATGAGCAAGTCTGAACTGATATTCAATAAACCTTCTATATCGGTATGGCTATTTTAGATATTTCCAAAATTTGCGTCTACGATTTCACTATAAATTCATGTTGAAAAATTCGAGACCAATCAGTGTGAGTTGATGTACACGGATACGGATTCTCTCTATATACGAAATTAAATGCGATGATGTGTATAGAGATTTAATCGGGGAGAACTTGGAAAAATTCGATACGAGGACTACCCATGCGAAAACTCGTACGGTATTCCGCAGGGGTAAACAAGAAAAATTCCAGGTTTGATGAAAGATGAAGGAACGGGTGATCATGAAGATTTCGTCGGACTCCGTCTAAAATTATACACTTACAAAATTCAGGGTAAAAAATGCGTTAAAAATCCAAAGGAGTCCGATATAATGTTGTGGAAAATAAAATTTCCTTTTGAAGACTATGTCGATTGTCTTAGGGATCAGAGGGAAAATCGACTAGTCAACGATGCATCCGTTCATATGCTCATAATGTTTTTAGTTGAAAAAAAAACAAAATCGCTCTAAGTCCATTCGACGATAAAGAACACTCATCCCCGGATCGAACGATACACTTCTTTGGGCCATTATAGCATCAGAATGAATAGCCAACCTCCACCCTCAAACCAACTTGTATTTAATAATCTTTCTCCAAATTTCCATTTATTGTGTTAGCGTGATAACCGAAAAATGAATGCTTTTTTTTTCCATCACTCTTCACATAGCCATTGTATATATCGAATCAGCCAATTTTGTATTATATTCATTATTATTATTTTTATCCTTATATCATTATTATCATTTATTTTTATTATAATCAATTCTATCATAATCATTTTTATCTTTTATTTTCAATTTCAATTTAATCATAATCATTATTATTATATCCATACAAATAATCAATTGTTTATACTCAAAAAATATCTGTCAATAAAATGAGTGTATATCGACTTTGGTTTTTATTTATTATACAGAACCTAGAATAAAATGATGGCAGCTCTGTGTCATCACTTCATTCAATGGTTTCCTGAATAGAGAGACCAGTCCAGACAAGTTCAGACAAGTTTAAACTTGTCTAAACCTGTCTGAACAAGTCGAAGAAACGATGACGTCATTCAGTCTCACGCTCGAACATCAACGTTCTTTGTGTGAGTGACATAACCTCACTTTTAGAGGAACCATAACCTCAAATTTCACATGAGGTGGGCATTCTATCCTTACTTTTTCAAACATAACCTCACTTTCAGAGGAACCATAACCTCAAATTTCACATGAGGTGGGGATTCTAACCCTACTTTTCCAAACATAACTCCACTTTTACATTACCTTCAAGTAAAAATAGAAACTTATTTTATCACAGATGAAGCATTGTATCAAAACTGTATATCATTATTCAAAGAACAAGTTGGAAACGAATCTGTTTACGATTCTGAGAAATGGTTGACGTCACACAAATGAATGATGTCATACCACCATCAGTCACTTTCATGCATTTCACCAAAATCCAGTCAAAATATTTCATTAGATTCAATGCTCGAGAACATAAATTTAAAATGAAAATTATCCTTCAGCTTGAGTATTCAAATATATTTCAAAAAATGATCAAACAATCAAGTATGAGTTGAGTCTCACAAATTGAATGTTCCATTGCAAAGATCAATTTGGATGAATTCAATGGTTTCGAACCGAGTGTCTACCTTCAGGCATTTTGAAAACGAAAGTGAGTGATAAAAACAAAAGTAGAAATAATTTGGATGAATTTGATGGTTTCGAACCAAAAGAAGAGTGTCTTCGGACATTTTGAATACGAAATAGGTAAGTGAGTAAATAAAATAAAAAAAGTGTATTACTTCAATGGAGGGGGAATTCTACAGAAAATACTTGGCAGACGCCAAATTTCACGAAAAGTTTGAAAATCTAGTTAAAAAATATCTTTGGAATCTCTCATTGTACCCGAAAAAATGGAAAGAATGTAGAGGAAATAAAATTCAATGTCATTATACACTATTCTTTATTCAAAACATAAATCATTAACAATTCTTGTTCTACATAATGGAAAATAATCACTAAATACATATCATATTATCTGGAGCAATTTCCAAGTTTCGGGAGCCAGGTTCAACGAATTTCTGCCACTTTTCAGGAACAGCTACTTTTTCCATAGGTCTCGACGAATTTCTACCATTTTTTTTTCTTCTGCCGTTCTTGATACAACTATACTTTTATGTACATGTCAAAGTTTTTGCGGTACCTGCCATTGTTCAAGTCAAAGTCCTTGACTATGACGAGAGCATCGTATTGGCTTTGAGACCAACATTCGGAACACAGCTTTTTGAATTGATCGAAAGTCATGTCGGGGGAAACATGTTCATCGAAAACGTGTCGCAAGTTGATTTCGTCCTGTTTGAAGAGCGCAATCATGTTGCAATTGTCACGTATCAGCTGTTTGGGTACTTTCGAATAAGTCTGACAGAGATAGATGGCATCGGATGTGTTTGTGCCGCACATTGAGAAATATTCGCGAATTTTCTGTTGTCCATCACAGGCCACATCGTCAAAGATGAAAATAGAGTGAGATCGGGCATCTTCCATAGAGATGATTTCATCGTTGTCTCTGTATGGGAAATAGTCAATTTCATCCATACCGTTTAGCGCTTCTTCTAGGAATTGATACTTGGGCTGGTATAAGGATTTCGAATAGACGTAGACATTTGCGAATTTGGGTCCGTTTTTATGCATCAGTAACGACAGCATAAGGTTCGTTTTTCCTGATCCGCTCGGACCACAGATAACGGTTCGGAAGGAATTTGGGAATAGACTACCATGTTTACTTCCCCCTCCATCACCACCACCCCCTTTATGTCCCACATCGTAAACGTCAAAGTTCTCGATGGGAAGCGTGTGCTCTTGTTGAACGATCTCCATGTTCTGATCGTAATCCACAGGGTGATCGTTATATATCTTCTCTCGGGTGGCTACCCTTTTCAGTACTGTACCCCCCTTCTTTGGTCTCCATTTTATCTTTGGAAACAACTTGGAAATTATATTCTTGTATTTCCATGAACTATTACCATTAGTTCTTCCATTAGTTCTCTTGTGTGCATTGGTTAGCATCAAAATCGTTTTATAGTTTAGAATATCCTGTTCGGTGAAATTTGTGGGTTGATTTTTGGTTAGGAGTTCTTTCAACCCATCGGTCAGTTCATAGGTATCTCGACCCAGTTTTAAGGTATTACCTTCAGTTATTATTGGTTCTCTCCCAATGAAATACTTCAATCCGTTCAGACGGACGCCATAACAGTTGGGATCAGGTACTAGCATAGACATGTTTACACTTCAACGTCTCAACTGCAACTGACACTCACTGCCACATCAATCATGTTTATAGAAAAATCTCCCTATCTCGGTCCACCTCGGGACACCTCGGGACACCTCGGGACACATGGGGACACTGGGGAACTGGGGACACATGGGGACACCTGGGGACACCTGGGGACACCTGGGGACACCTGGGGACACCTGGGGACACCTGGGGACACCTGGGGACACCTGGGGACACCTGGGGACACCTGGGGACACCTGGAATCCACTCGCATACATCTCTATATAACTAGTGATGTCATCGCTGTGACGTCAGTCTTCATGTTGGTGTACGAGGGTGAAGGGTGTGCTCAACAGTCTGATAAACAAGCTCCCGTTCGAAGCTCATCTCCTAGGTGGCTATCAGTATTGTGGACGTAAGTTTCATATACCTATAGTATTTCGGTGCCATCGAATACAATTTTTTTATTTCGGTGCTCTCGAATGCATTTAATTATTATTATTATTACAGCTGGAACAAGGCTACAAGAACGGTTAGCACGAGGCGATCCCGGTATCAATCCATTGACGTTGCTTGCAAACATCACGACATTGCTTATTCGCCTCGGCAACATCCCTTCAACCATCCTCAATCTCACCACCCCATCGAACCTCAGCTGAAATCTATTCAACTAGTGATGTCATCGCTGTGACGTCAGTCTTCATGTTGGTGTACGAGGGTCAGCCGTAAATAATATCAGAATCGTTCAATGTTTGAGGATCGCCCAACGTCGCCTCTCTTACGAAATTCTTCCATAGAAATGCCATCTCCATGATAATGATGTTGGTATCCGCGAGACAGGTCGATCCAGACAAATTGAATTTTTAGAGTATTGGAGGAGAATATTAGAGGGAGTCAGTGGCAAATATCAGAATCGTTCAATGTTCGAAGATTGTCCAATATTCGCCTCTCTTACGAAATTCTTCCATAGAAATGCCATCTCCATGATAAATGATGTTGGTATCCGCGAGACAGGTCGATCCAGACAAATTGAATTTTTAGAGTATTGGAGGAGAATATTGGAGGGAGTCAGTGGCAAATAATATCAGAATCGTTCAATGTTCGAAGATTGTCCAATATTTACCTATCTTTCGGAATTCTCTCCCAAAGAAATCTCATATCCATGTAAATGATGTTGGTATCCGCGAGACAGGTCGATCCAGACAAATTGAATTTTCAGAGTATTGGAGGAGAATAAATCTGCAGGCGAACGTGGGGCTATCCCCGAACTCTCTCTCTCTCACAAATGTCGTCCTTTCGAAAAGTTGATTTTTTTTGTATTTACCCTGTTTGACGTTCATTGACGTAGGATTGCATTGGTCAGACGTCAACTTCCCCAATCCAAGCTAATAGTCAATTACGGTTATATTCACTCGAGTCTGTAAAAATAGATGTTCCGCAAGGACCTGATTTATTATTTTTTGGTCAAATTACCTTGGGTTGTTCTAACACTTCTTGTTGTTGCTCAGCTTCAGCCATGATGGTCGAGGTAGGTTAGTTACCACGTTGGCCATTTTGATGATTTTCCCTAGATCTAGAGAATATTCACTATCTCCCTCTCTCTCTAATACACAGGCTCTTATGGGAGTTTTAGTAGGATTATGGTAGAATTCCCTAGATTTCAGATACTTTTTTCTCGAAATAGTTATATTATGCCCCCTCGCCCATAACTTTTCAGGCTAATAGTCACTCAACATTTTTTTTTTGCAAATCATATGAATGGTTGTCGTTATATACTTTGTCGTATGCATATGATTGTAAGCCGAAATAGCTCAGTTGGTAGAGCGTTAGACTCATAATCTAGAGGGCCCTGGTTCGAGTCCAGGTTTCGGCATCGTGAAAACATTTCACATAGTAGCCGGGGTATGCAGTTGATATTTTGATCCTTCTTGAATTTTGGTTAGAATACTCTCAATGTCGGCATATATAATAAAAGGTACTTTTTCCTTGGATTTCGGTTTTTTTCGAAGGTGTTTAGCACACCATAGTCGGTTTTCAATGTTTGCAGAACTTATTCTTTTGTTTAATAGCATTGGACGCAAACATTTGGTTAGGTTGGGTTAATTTGAAAGAATACACTCTACAATGTTTTACTTTCTTCTATATTCCAAACAATAATGTCCATTTTTCCCATATTGATTATTCTTCATTTATCATCCATAATGTGATACGTTGACATGTGTCACAGCGCTGCATTTTGGTTTTCCTATATCCCCATCTGAGAGAATTTTCAATGAAATAACATAACGATCTCCAACATCCTGTACATGTATAGGAAACATACATTTTGTGATATTTCTTGATCACACAGTTACTCTGAAGATATACGTCTTATCTCTTTGGCGTCCGGAACAATAATGAACCAATTGAACAGGGCAAAAGACTTAAATACTTTTTTCACGAGCGCTTCCATATTCCGAGTAATACAAGATGGAAAAAATGATGCTTTTCTCAAAAAACACAAATCGGTAGGGTGTAAGGTTGAACGATAGTGACGCCACCTAGTGAATGATACAAGAACTATATTTAGATAAAAGGGAAAAAATCCAACCTCTTTGTCATTGGGAAAAAATTAGGAAATTCGCTGTGTAAAATGTCTGAGATTGACTGTACTATGGAAATTTCGACTGATGATACCATTATTGAACAGAAACATAAAACTACGACGCAATTAATTTCTCAGAATCAGTGGCGAGACATAATTCTCGGAATTGATTGTTTATTCAGGTGTTGGCGGATATGGATTTCTGAGAAACTTGCTGACACCAATTCTTGGAATTTTCCAATCGTTAGCTAATTCCGAAAAGCAATAAAGATGGGGAATTCTTAGAATCGGCACGCTCGAACCGTGGGAATATTTTGAACAGTCAAGGTCAAATTGTGATGCAATCATTTGCCGCGAAAAGTATATTCAAACATATCTAACGTCAGCGTATAGAGAGACTGGCGGCTATCGCATGTTTTTGTTAACGTTGAACGGTCATCTTTTTTCTTTTCATATATGGTTGAGTCCCATACCCCCATGATTGCGTCAAACATCGGTGACATGCTCCAGAGACGTTAAACACCCTCAGGCGGGGTCAGTCTTCCAATATTGAATATTAGTGGAATTATTAACCTCAAACCGTAATTTTTATATCAATGATTGAGCCCCCCAATGCGGCTTTTTCACATGCTAACCTCACATATATCAGAGCTCCGTAGTAGTCAACCGAGACCGTTAAACATTCTAGGCGGGTTGGCCCCCATAACGGATAATGAAATTCCTAACCTAAAACCGTCATATTTTTTTATATCAATGATTGAGCCCCCCAATACGGCCCCACATGTCTATGTCCATACCTTCATAACGTACGCCAGCAGACCTTAGTGGCAACCTCCAGAGGCTGCTGAATATCACACAGGCGGGGGGCTCCTCGGCCTCCATATCATAATATTTTTCCTACACTTAACCTACAACCGCTATATTTTTTCTATGAATGATCAGACCTCCGTAGGAGAGACTCTCGATACTGTTAAACATTCTAGGCGGGTCGGCTCCCATTACATAAGTTTTTTCACACTTAACCTACAACCGCCATATTTTTTCTATACATGGCTGGGGCCCCCCATTAGGCCTCCAGATATCTTCAACTTCAGTGACACTCAGAGACCGATAAACATCTCAGGCAAGGCCCCTCTATAACAGACATCTTGAAATTCCTAACCTACAAACCGTCATGTTTTTTTTTTCCAATGGTAGGCGGCCATGTTCTTTCTCTTTAGCGGCAGCCATGTTTTTTTCTATATATGGTTGGGCTCACAAAACGATCCCCCGTTCCCAGCTGTCTCAGACTTCAGTGACAGGACCCAAACCAGTCGCGGTGCCATGTGGCGGGAGTAACCGGAGAGCGTGTGGAGCTATACCACTACGAGCGCAGATGGAACTGCGCTCGTAGTGGTATAGCATATCTACTTAAAACCCATTGGAGAAGGAAAGAATATTACAGAAATGAAGGGAAAACTAATTTACGGGTGATCTGAGGTCGGGAAGTGGAAGGGGGTGAGTTTTCAAGGGTAAAAAACGGTTTATCTCGATTTTCGGCAAAACTACAAGTCTTATTGAAAAAACTTTAAAGGCAGAATTGTAGGTAATGAAAATATCTACAACTTTTGTATGCAACCTTTTTCCACATAACCTCAAAATTTATGTGGAAAATTCAATTACCAAGTTTTTGGTTTTCTATTTTTATCTTCTACAACAATTTTTTTTTCCACGAAATTTGGTGGAAACCTTTTTTTTTTGTTCCAAACACACTGTAATTTTTTTGATTTAAAATATTTATTTTTTCACCTTATTTTGACTTAATATCGAAAAAGCACCCTAATTTTCAATCGAAAATTCTCCCGTCAAAATATCAGCTTTTTTAAAAAAGTCGGTTGTCCTTTCTGTTCGTTGGAATCTCTACTTTCTGATGGTATAAAAAAAGTACATTACTATGACAGAAAATGCAAAGAAACGAAAAAAATCGAATCCGAATTTAACAAGACATCTACAATATTTTGAGAAAGTTGTAGAATCTTCTTTAAATTATATGCGTAGATGGATGGCTATCTATTGCTATTCCAGGATAACTTATATACCTGAGTGACCTACGGAAAATTTTAGCCCATCAAAAGGTATTTCATAGAGAAGTGGGGAAGGGGCTAGGAGGGTCTGGGCCTTACTACCTGTTATTTCTCTGCATTTTCTGAGAACATTTACCATAGTAATGTATTTTTTTTACACTATCAAAAAGTAGAGATTTTAACGAACAAAAAGCCCACCAACTTTTTAGAAAAACCTGATATTTTGACGGGAGAATTTCTGATTGAAAATTAGGGTGCTTTTTCGATATTAAGTTCAAATAAGGTGGAAAAATAAATATTTCAAATAAAAAAAATTACAGTGTGTTTGGGGCATGAAAAAGTAAGTTTTCACCAAATATCGTGAAATTTTTTTTTTTTTGTAAAAGGTAGAAATTAAAAATAAAAAACTTGGTTATTTGAATTTTTCACATAAATTTTGAGATTATGTGGAAACAGTGTGGAAACCAAAGTTGTGGATCTTTTCATTACAACTTTGCCATTCAACTTTTTTCCATAGGACTTGTAGTTTTGCCGGAAATCGAGATCAACCGTGTTTTACCCTTAAAGACTCACCCCATTCCACTTCTCGACATCAGATCGCCCGTAAATTATTTTTCCTTTCATTTTTGTTATATTCTCTCCCTTTCCGAATGAGTTTCATTCTACTACAATTTTTTTTGGTTTCAAAAATTATCGACCCTGGTCTATATGTAACATTTGACTAGAAATGCAGCTTCATCTATAAATGGATATAAAAAGTTTCGTTTCATTTTTTTAATATAAATATTCAGCCATATAAACCTCTCGGCACTTTAACACGAATGGTGCGAGATTAATAACTGAAAACCCCAATTGGCGCGATTTGAGCGATTATATTGGTGTCTGGGGGCTATATTACCATTAATCTGGTTGAGGTGAACGTGCACATACGCCAATTAGCCCTACAGCGCATTTGTGTCGTCAGAGTTTGGACCTGCGACCGATAAGTGGATTACGTAGAGCAGATTCTGCTTCCCTGCGCCAGCCGCATTTTATGGATGTTATTTGAATGTTGTTCAAAACTGCCCTAAGCGGCAATATTCGGGTTGAAACGAGGCAAAAACATTTATCGTGATTATAAGACCATATACGATATTAATGAAAACTAATTTATTATTTTGTGGTATTGAATCTATGAATTCGCGTTGCCAGCGGATACAGTGCATTCCATTTAAAACGAGCCACCCTGAATAACTGTTGGTACAATTATTTTCAGGAAAAATAAAAAAAACACATCAACAGTAGTATACAAGGGGACACATTTTGACATATTCACATTTGATGTTTTTTTTTTTTTTTTATTTTTTTTATGTTCTGGTTCCCACGAAAAGGGATATCCTGTAATGTTCAGAGAACATCGTGGGAACCAAGGGAAAGAAGGTAGGAGTTGGTGTTCTTCTTAAATTTCTGGAGGTTGTATGCCTCGGGGAACACCTCCCTAGGCAAGAGTTCCAAAGCCTCGCTGTTCGTTGGATGAACGAGTCTTTGGAAAGTGATGTTCTGCAGGTCTCCAAAGTGACCACGAAGGGGTGTGATAACTGAACTTGACGGGTTAGTCTCGAAGAGACTGCCAAAGCAGGAACGATTGTTGATATTTCAGAAGAGCATCGCCCATGAAAATATCTATAAAATAAAGACAAATCGCCAACTTTTCTACGGTGTTCCAGACAAGTGAGCGAGTTTGTAAGCGAGGCATCACCGACGAGACGAATTGCCCTTTTTTGGACAGAATCCAATAGCCTCAGGATATGTTTAGGTGCCGCGTTCCAAATATGGGAACAGTATTCCAGGACAGGTCGGATCTGTGCCTTATAGATCATAAGCAGCTGAGTGGGGGTGAAATAGCCCTTGGCACGAAACAAAAAACCAAGTTTTTGGGATGCACTTTTGGCAATGGACCTCACGTGATTTTCCCAGGAAAGGTTATTGCTGATAGTAATACCAAGCATCGATATGGATGACTTCAGTGGTATGGTTACTCCTGACACTATCGCACCCCCAGAGCATGTCACCATTTTTTTTTTGAATAAATCACCCTATATTGTTTCGCATTATCAGATGCTCCATTATAAGCACATTTCAACAAAGTATAAAACATATGGTCTGACGCATATGGTTCGAGAGCTACAAATTATTTGGTTGAAAACGAGCCACCCTGAATAACTCAAAAATAATAAAAACAGGTCAACAATTCATACAGGAGGCCACATTTTGAAATATTCGTTCTAGAGACAAATGAAGCAATAAATCAGAAAAAGATATTTTTTATTAAATTCCTAAATCAAAATCTGATGACTGACAATGAGAAGAAAAAAAATGTCTATAGTAAATGTTCAAAAACGTTTCCACCAACTTCCATACAATGGTACAAACGAGCTTCCATTGCCGCCCTCACATGGTTGAGAATCTCGGGAGTTATTTCTCTGCAATGCCTAATGATCTTCTTTCTCAAATCTTCTAATGTTGTTGATTCTATCTCATACACTTAGACTCCAAATGACCCTATAGAAATAAATCTACAGGGGTGAGATCCGGAGACCTTGGTGGCCATTCTGTAGGACCTCTTCTGCCAATCCAGGAAAACGATCATCCAAAAATTGTCGCACTGGAGTTGCATAATGAGGAGGTGCACCATCCTGCTGAAAAACTATTTCTTGTTCGAATAAATTTATTTCTTCGTCAATTGCCCTACTTATGCACGGTATTATTCGATTCTCCAACATATCCAAATATTTCCACCAGTCAAATTACCATCGATAAAAAAAGGTCCTAGGATGTGGTCACCTAAAATTCCTGCCCAAACATTCAGTTTTTGAGGTCGTTGGTTATGAACTTGACGGTATAAATGAGGATTCGTATCACTCCAATATCGACAATTTTGCCGATTCACCACTCCATTCAAACTGAACGTACTTTCATCCAAAAAACAAGATTTTATTCAAGAAATTCTGATGCAAGTTGATCCGATCAGTGAGACTTTGACAAAACTCAAACTTCAATTCATGAACTAGTCTAATCTTATATGGATGAAATTTGTACTTATGAAGGATCCTGAAAACATTTGTACGACTGATTCCTGATTCTCGAGATAACTTAGTAAGAGATTGCGTATTTTCCATTAGTTCAACGTGCCCTAAAACTGCAATAGAATAGCTTCATCGTTGACAACTCCTGAACGGATATGCTTTTCATTGCTAACAGATCCAGTTTCCATAAATTTGTTCAATAATTCCGAAACTTATTTGTTATCATTGAACATACGGGCAGCAGCTCTAGCACTATTTCCGTTCTGGTAGTACAAACTCACTATTTCAATCCGTTCTCGAAGCGTATAAACCGTTGCTTCTCAAGAATTCACAAAAACAGAAACACCAATTGTAACTTCACCTGGTACGTAATCGTTATTGTAGAATGAGACAAATACAAAATGAAGAGAATATCGAATTCAAACTAAACTAGGCAAAATAAGACTTTTTTGAAGTATACTTGAAAAAAACACCTATGAAACCTAGGTAACAGATTGTACGGAAATTCATTCAGGGTGGCTCGTTTTCAACTCAAATAATTTGTAGCTCCCGAACCATATGCGTCAGACCATATGTTTTATACTTTGTTGAAATCTGCTCATCATGGAGCATCTGATAATGCGAAACAATATAGGGTGATCCATTTAAAAAAAAATGGTGACAAGCTCTGGGGGTGCGATAGTGGAAGTAACATCAAATGTGAATATGTCAAAATGTGTCCCCCTGTATTCTATTGTTGACGTGTTTTTTTATTTTTCCTGAAAAACATTGTACCAAAAGTTATTCAGGGTGGCTCGTTTCAAATGGAATGCACTGTATATAGTTTCCATGTTTGGAATTCTAAACTACAACAAAGGCAAGTTTACATTATCTGTGAATCCTAAGTGTGGTCTTTGACAATATATTAGCGATAGGTTGCTATTCCTGATTGAAAAAGAATATGGAGATTGTTTCGGCAGTTTCTGATAGCATTCGCAACGTAGGTAAAGTGGCATAATTATTGTTGATATAAGTATTTTTTCAAATAAACCCATACAAATGAGTATCAATGTGTGTGTGTGTGTGTGAGTTGGTTTTTGTAGGCATGCGAGGACATTCGTCCGTAGCAGCAATAAGGTAGCGAGGACATTTTTGCATACGAGGACCCACACCAAGTCCTCGCATAATTCTGACTTCATTTTCGTAATCTACGGGTAATTTCCTCTCCGAACGTACCTTTGCATCAAAAATCGTCCATGTCCTCCCATGAATATACTACTACGGGAGCTCAGTTCACTAGACACTCCGCTAGGGTCGCATCAATCGATTCGAGGACACACTCGCACCCAATTCTGTCATTTCATGTGAGGACCTCTGACACACAAAGTGTGTGTTTGTTGTAGCCAATCAAATTCAAGAATTCAAAAACGAACACTCGCAATGCCTGCCGATAGCGTTGAGAGGACACTATATCTGATGAAGATGTTTGATAAATTTGAGGTATTTATGAAGTTCTGTAACTGGTCATGCTATCCTTGAACCATGCGTGAAAATTTCCATGAGAAAGGAGAATAATCAACGTGTGGAAGGCTCACTTTTCACTTTATCTTTCGAGAATTAATGTTGTACAGGAAATTGCACCAAACATATGTAATCGTTAGGCAGGTAAAAAAAAATTCCATGTTTGTCGGTCGTACAATATACTTTTTCTACGACCACAATCATAATTCACCTCGAAAATTACACTTCCAGAGCGAATAAATGTAATATCACACATTTTTCTTTATGCATTTCGAGAAAACACTTTCTCGATTGAATATCGAATCTGAATTCAAAATTATATTTGCATTTTTTGCACAAATATCCTCCAATGAGGAGCTCTTCGTCTTTTTATCCTTTCATTCTGTGTAAAATTTGTAAACATACAGACACACACCCATTGGAAGTTAAATGAAAGCTTGTAAATATTGTTGACATACAATTAGGAACAATCATTTGAAAACTCTAGATAGTTCCAGGCTACCAAAAACATGTTTCCAAAGGCTCATCGCTTTAGAGAACGTTAACCGCAAACACAACTGGCTTCTGCAAGTCAAAGAGTAGTGTCAATGTTAGGGCAAGTAGCTAAGTGGAAAGATTTTTTGGAGAGTACCTCGAAACTAATGTCTAAATCAATATCAACCGCTTTCAAAGATAAACTCCTGAATGATGACATGCATAGATTGGTTTCATCTACATATTCCTATATTTTTCGAAATCTCTCACTACGAATAAACACAAAGAACTATCCCACTTCCAATACAATAAGTAAGAATCTTAGCACAGCTGAGAACATGTAGCAAGAAACGTCTGAAATTTAGAATCAGCGGTTCGAACTACTTCATCAACACTGAAGAACTATGCACGATGTGCAACATGGGATGAAATGAATCCACCGATCATATTCTATTCGAGTGTCCTATATATGAAGGTATAAGAGTCTCAAACATGATACAAGAAATAAGTAACATAAACGATTTAATATATCTCTTTAATTATGGCTCGCTCACCTATTTAAAGCATTTGGTATTAACGAACATGCTTGAATTAAGATCATTTATTATCAATGGATAGAGCTTGTGAGTCATTGATAACTGTTCAATAATTGTCTTACAGTGCTTAATAAATTTGCTTAATTTTATCCATCTTGAATTGTTTCCTTCTTTTTCTATGTCGATAAAGTTCGACTTTATAGTCCCTCCCCCTATTAACTTTTGAACGGTTTGACGTAGAACAATGGGACACAAACAGTTCTGAATGACATTACCGATACTACTTTTTGAAATAAAAGACATTGTGATTGCTCGATAGATGACGCATATCAACTTGAAAATTTCAAATAGCATGGGGGTCAAGTGGCACATCGTTGAAAATATAATTCAATTTTCTTCACAACCATTATATTTTTTTTGAATTTTGTTAATACGTTTTTTCACAATATGCATTTGAAATGTCAATTATAAGTGCGGATCTCAATGGCACCCTCATCTCAATAACTTTTTAATGGTTAGATGTGAAACAATGGGACAGAAAAGATTTTGATTGGTATCACCGATCATACTTTTTGAAAGAGATGCATTGCAATTATTCGACAGACGGCGCTGGCGCACATCAGCTTGAAAATTTCGAAAGGCATAGTGGTCGAGTTGCACATCATTGAAAAGGTAATTCAATTTCATTTCCAACCATGGGTGCTCTACAGAGTAACAATGGCGACGAGTAACACGAAATACGGTCAATAGGGGAAGATTCATGACTAAAATAATTTTCAATTTTCGGGTTCGTTTCAAAGCTTAATAAGGTACAGATTCTGAATCCATACAGCAATCCAATTCCCAACCCAAATGAAACCCCATTCATTTATTTTTAATGTCCATAATCATAACGGGTACCATTTATTGGATTTGGTAAACTGATAATCAAGCAATTACCTAGAAAGGACTAATATGAAATTGGAATATTTTGTCGATGTTCAAGACCTACCAATATATAAATGTTGTATTTAGTATCGAATAGTAGGTAGGTAGGGAGGGGGGAAATTCGAGTGGCACGATTGACAACAATTTTGCTCTATATTCTCGGTAAATAAATATCCTACATAATAGTTTTGTTTTTTATTAAAATGACTTTTCAAATTATTATTGTGAAAAAACGTATCAATGAAATTGAAAAACATCAGATGGTTGAAAAGAGAATTGAATTATATTTTCAACGATGTGCCACTTGACCCCCCTGGCTATTTGAAATTTGTATGTGCCCCCGCGCCATCTATCGAGCAATCAATCTCTTTCACTTCAAAAAGTAGTATCGGTGAGATCATTCAAAATGGTTTGTGTCCCATTATTTTACGTCGAACCGTTTAAAAATTAACAGAGGTGGGACTATAAAAATCCGCACTGTATTTTCCACTTGGATCAATCCAGTTACGAATAAAGTTCCTGCTCTTATCTATCTTCATGAAGAAATCTCTATTTCTTCTCTTTTTTGTGCTGTGAATCACCAATCAACACTTTTGTCGGATAGGTTTAAGCTCAACCACTTGTAATAAACATTGTAATTTTTTCATATACAATGAAAATATCTATCTATCTACAATTAGGAATGTTCTTTTGCAGAACTTGACATAAAAAAGCGTAATATCTCATTTATTCGCTATGAAAGTCTGTTTTCCGAGGAGAGATATCATGAAAAATAATTTCCTGGTTATGCTGTGAGTAGCAGATTCAAAAGCTTGCCGCGAATATAGAATTGGTATTATTGCGCGGCATAATTTTGAGTCCGTTACTCACAGAATAACCCATGTGAAAAATTCAAGGAATATTTCCATTTCTCAGTGCATTTGTATAAAAGTTTGACTTATTGTTTTTTTAATTTTCATTTCATTCAACCACACTTACTGCATGTGCTTTATTGATCAAGAAAGTAGGCCAATTGTACAAATGACTCATCAAATTAGGTCCATAATTGTAAATTTTCGGCGAGTATGATAATGTTGAAAAAAATGTATGGGTTGAAATAAAATTCTCCATCTATATCTTGACTCAAATGAAATTCATTATGGAATAAATATGGTACATGAAACGAGTATTTGAGTTTCAGAATTTTGATATGTCGTGGCAACTTCTAATGAGTATCAATTTCAAGTGGCGGCTCGTTGGTGAATTCCAGCAAGCTATGGAATGAATTTGAAATTTTACACTGATTCAAAGGATAATAAGTCGAAGGGATCTTCATAGGAGGGAATATATGCAAGGAATATATATATATATATATATATATATATATATATATATATATATATATATATATAGTTTTGAATTCACATTCGATATTCAATCGAAAGAGTTTTTCTCGAAATGCATAAGGAAAAAAGTGTGATATTTCATTTATTCGATTTGGAAGTGTAATTCTTGAGGTGAAAAATCATCGTGGTCGTAGAAAAAGTATATTATACAACGAACATGGAATATCCATTTCTCACTCGTATGAATTGCGGCTCTCGCTTTCGGCTCATACCACAATTTACATACTCTTAAATAATCACATTGTACATTATACTAATTGTTACTCGCTATGAGCTATGACATCAAAATTAAATAGGGAAATATAAAAACTAACTCGGTTCAGTTCTCGACATAGGTTGATACAAAAGCGCCAGAGATACCTACATAGTCCTCGCATCGACACATGGTACTCACATCGACACACGGTCCTCACATTGACACTTGGTCCTTGCATTAACACACAGTCCTCGCATCGATACACAGGGAAGTTAAATAAAATGATTATTAAAAAACCTCTTTGAAGACAAGCTTTTATACAAATACCCTAAAAAGTAAAAAAATAATTGCTTTGGATGTATGACGTAGGTTATTTCGTGAGTTACAAATTCAAGAACATGTCGAGCAAAGTTTTCAGTACGAATATAAAATCGACAAGCTTTTGAATCTGTAACTCGCGGAATAACCTACGTCAAACATCCAACGGTTTTTTTTACTTTTTAGCTCATTTGAATGAAAGCTTGTCTTTAAATTGATTATTGATTATTTCATTTTGTGCTTATTAGTTAGTGAGCCTCAATCTATGCATTTTTGTTGAAGCATCGTTATTATGAGGACTTTTTCTTGTAAGTATCGAGCTATCTAGTTTCCCGATGAGGAAAACATCCTCCATCCTCGAGCTGCCATCTTAAATTTATGAATTTTGACAAAAAATCAATGATCTTTGACTAAATTCACAATTTCCGATCCAAAAACCCCGGTATACCAATTTTGAATAGAAAAAACCAATTTTAAAAGATCCATTATCACACAACTCGTCCACCATCTTGAAGTCGCCATCTTCCATTTATTAATTTTGACAATAAATTCATAAGGTGCTTTACCGAAAACCTCCACATACCAATTTTGAATAGAATCGGATCATAATTACAAAACTCTTTTGCCATTTTGAATTTATTTAGCTCCCTTCCGAGTATATATTCACGTTGTATAACGGGTTAACAAGATAACGGGATAACGGAATAATGGGATAACGGCAAAACGGGATAACGGGTTAACGGCATAATGGGATAACGGCAAAAGGGATAACGGATACCAGATTAACGACAAAACATAATAACGGTTTGACGGAATAACGGGATAACTGAATGACGACATAACGAGATAACAGATAACAGCAAACGAGATTAAGGACCATGGGCTAACGCGAAACGGGATAACAGGACAACGGCTCACGGGATAACGGAAAACTGAATAACGGGATTCAGGATAACGAGATAACTGATAGCAGTAAACAAGATAACGGATAATGAACTTGGATCCCAAGGTGTTAGAACTACCCCCTGAATATTTGAATTTTCAATATATGTAACTATTGTTGGAAACTTAAATTTTATGTTATTTTCGTCCATTTCTGAATTTCGGCAGTGAAAAGTATCATAAAACAGATTATATCTGGAAGAGTATCAGTAATAGAAGAATGACATTCCCTTACATTCCAGGTATAGGTAAGTACTGAGAATTCGAATCATCATCGGTTAAAACTACACTCTGAATATATGGATAATTTTTATCTTTGAATAATTAATTTTTTAATGTACTGTGTCCTTGCAAAGTTTCTACTAGAAACTAGACAAAGTTGATTGATAATTAATACATTATTTGAACGAACATTATGGTTGGCTGAACTGACGTCATTTTGACCTTCCAATAGGTCGACGCTGGTGGGTCAAATTGTCTCAATAATGTCATCACCAAAAATTAACTATGAGGAATAAACGATTGGAAGTTGAAAGATGAAATCAGATATTTTAATTAAAATTCCATTTGCACTAATTAATTTGGCCTTTTTTAATCAACTTACGTTAGCAAACAAGTAGTGTTGACATGGCGCCATTTATTGAAATTGATTTCTACAAATATTTTTCAAATCCTCTTGGAAACCACGCGGACAAAGCCGCAGGCATTAAAGTCAGATGAAGCAACACGAAGAAAAACATAGATATGCCATTTTTTGTCTACGAAATCATCAATTTGAAAAAATACGGCCAAATAGATCATTTCTATTAAATTTATTTGTTGAGAATAATTTCATGTCATTTCCCCCCCCTATATCACAAACCATTATCGCTATAGGTCAATTTTATTTTGCAAGGTTACATTGTAAAAGCTGGGGTACCAAAAGCTTTAAACTATGCCTGATGATTTTATATTCTTTTTCTCTGAATATATTTCAAGATAAATCAATTTCATTAAAAAATTAAAAGATTAAAATGTTCATACTGAATTTCATCCCGGGGAAAATCTCCTTTGAACAGGCTTATCTCGAAGAGATCGTACAGAAAAAATGAATTTTACAAGAGATTAGCATTTCAAGGGGGAAATTTTTTCCAAAATTTAATCGTAAGAGATTAAAATAAATTAGGAATATTTGAATAATTTTAAATTTGAAACCATTTTTCATCATGTAGTATTTCGTTTTCTTCCATAGTTTCCAATTTGAACCATAGTTGTGGGCACAATACATAAAGTTAACATATCCCAACCCAACCTATGGAAAAATTGACGTAATTTTATCCTGGGAAAAGGTTGGCGCTGGGAATTTAGTGAAGAGAATTTTATGTCATATTTTCGTCAGATTCATCAGTATTGAAAAAATCTAAGGTATTTTGAAGTGGCGATTTGACCCTTTCAATCTATTCACACCGAAACCAGATATATAGGAATAATATAATTGGGATTTTTCTTTAAATTCTATCCGCACTACTATTGAATATTTTTAATTGACTCTCGTAAGGGAACGAGAAATGTAAGCATAATGTATGTATAAGAATTGTCTTTTGCATCGAACCAAAAATGCGTATGAAATTATCTTCCTGAAATTCACACGGGCAAAGTCGCGGGTATGAGCTAGTTGTCTATAAAATTGATTGAAATGTTTGAAAATTGTTGAAATAGTTTGCAAATTGGTACACAACCTATCTCAACCATACAGTAGTGTCAACCTTGACCCACTGACATCGTGACATCACTTGGTTCAGTGATCTATAACGAGTTGAATATGAGGTAGGTAATTTTTTTTCAATATTTTACTCACTTTAATTTGTATTAAAAAACACGTCATTCGTGGGAGTATAACAAGTCAGTTTAGACCATGTATGTATTGTTGACATTATTTTACGGCAGCCTGTTCAAAGCTTGCTTGAATTCACACATACGATATTTTATTTTAATAGAACCTTACAGAAATAGGTTATTGAAGGGGGGAGTTGAAATGAATATGAAGTTAGCGAGACAACACCGGCGAATCGTGTGGCGAAATATATCATAATTTGCTGCTAATTTGTTATTTAGTTGTGGAAAAAGCAAATTTCAAGTTCATGTGCACTTTGATGGAATCCGTGGAAAGTAAACTATCAGTGCTAATAATTTGCTGCTAATTGGCCGCTCATTAGTTGTAGAAAAATCAAATTTGTCGCTAATGTTGTTCAAAAAAATTATGTTTCGCTCAGTTCATAATATGAACTTAGCGAAAAAACTTTTGGTAGAACTTGGAAAGCTTAATATTAGGGGTTAATAATTTGCTACTTATTTGCCGCTAATTAGTTGTGGAAAAATCAAATTTGTCGCTATTGTTGTTCACATGTACTTAGCGAAACAACTTTTTGATAAATCCGGGGAAGGAAACTATCAGGGCTAATAATTTGACGCTTATTTGCCGCTAATTAGTTGTGGAAAAATCAAATTTGTTGCCATTGTTGTTCAACGGAAAAATCGAATTTCCGCTAAGTTCATATGAAATTTTGATTAAATCCGCGGAAAGAAAACTATCAGAACTAATCATTTGCCGCCACTTTGCCGGTAATTAGTAATGAAATGATTTTTTTCACTATTTTCCGTGTAGAAGTGTAGAAGTAGCATGCAGATTTCAGGGGAAAATAATTTTAAATGGGATACTCTGTATATTACTAAATTTTTGGAATTATCTTTTTTCCTGATTTTAAAGATATAACATATGTTACCCATGTCTTATACCGTTTTTGAGTTGTTAAACTTCCAACAACTTAGTTGAATTATTTGTTACTGTAAATATATATCCTGTGTAAGTTGACATTTTTAAAGTAAGCTATGAAAAAGACAACTATATTATGTTTTTTTAGTGATATTTCTTTAATTGTAATTATGAAAATGGTTAACAGTGAGGAAGAGAAAGTTCAAGTATTTATACAAAAATAGATAACAAAGATTCATTTAGGATATTTAAATAACATGATAACTCATAAAATATGTTCAATGTGTCCAGCATTAATATGCATAATTGATAACGTCTTCTTATATTTATAAGTGCATTGATAATTGCTTCATTATTGATTCTCTATTTCAAGTAGAATCGTGTCTTTAATGAGTTGAATCTTATTGATATTATTATCATTAACAATGTCTTTTAGGAATCCCCAGAAAAATTAATCCATAGTGATCAATTCTTTACTTCATTTGTCCATATAATACTTTTATTATTTCCTATCCATATTGTTAATACATTATTCAAATGTTTTTGAACGTGTAGGGCACTAGGGTTCGTTTCCCCATCTTGCATCCAAATCATACTTTTAATCTCATCTTCCTAAAAAATTCCTTTCTTTATAACTCCTTTTAATATATAATAATAAAATGTAGGGGCAATAATTTTACTTCTAAAAATTCTGCAACCAACAGTTTTACTTCCTGTTTTTTCTATTTGTTTTACCAATATTTCTCGGTTGTCCTTTTTTTTTCCCACGTCCTTCGATTTTCCTATCGAAAACGCCTGCTGTAGAAAAGTAAATTCTTTAGTTAAATAATCGGGATCATCATTCAAACTTTGAATCATCAGTTGGCAAAATTCCAGCCTTTTCCTCTTATGAGTCTCTGTTGAAACTTGAACGGGTAAAATTGTATATGGTTTGTAGTTGTTCTTTTTCAAAGTACGTTGGATTTTGAAAAAAACTTTCACCTAATTGATCGGCTACATTTTTCAAACTACAATCAGAATTTTAAAAAACAAAACAATTGCAAAGTGATACATTCTCAACTGAATATTGAATGGAAATATTTTTCTGTGAATTGAAAAAATCCAGGATAAAAATTAAATTAAGTAATTTTTTGTGAATGTCTAACAGAAAACAACTACTTCCCCGGGTAAAGCCACGCTATACATTGAACTACATCTGATGATTCCACATCTGATTTTATGGACATCCTGTTCATATTTTCAAACAAATAAAAAAATACAATGTTTCAAAAAAGTCTATTCGCGAATTAATATGGATAGGCTTATCTTCGGAATGAAGCAATATATCTAGCTGTTCTTCCTCGTTTTCTTGTTATATACGAAACCACAAAAATAAACGTGCGGCAAAACATGCATATAGGGTTTTGTATCCGAATGTATTTTTCTACTGAAACTGGTGGTCTGATTGACCTTTTGGTGAATATTTTTTAATGTATTTTCTGAGGGTGTTGAACGATTTGGATAAAACACCCTATCTGCACATCTTTTTGCACGTTTATTTTTGTTGTTTTGTATATAACAAGAATATATGTGAACATTTTTCCCTCACTATAAACCATTTTGATTATTCCATTGGAGAAATGTCACTTATAGTTATTTATGCAACAAGTGCAAAAAGTAAGTGTTTATCACACTCGACGTGCAATAAACACTTTTTGCACGAGTTGCATACACTATTTTTTCTACGTTCATGCAAAAATAAATATTTAGGTGGCACTAAGTGTGGGAAAATAAAGAACGTAATATGATAGCAAAATATTTATTAATTAATTAGCCCTATCGATTTGGATTGAGAAAGTTAGGAACAAATACTTATGTTAGGAACAATTTAACTCAAACTTTATTTCTGATAAATTGCATTATCTAGTAATTCCGTAATCCAGTATGCAATAAATATGATTGAAAATAATATAAAATATGCAAATGTTTAAAATGTGATACAATATTACAGAAAATGAATTAAAAATAGTGTCGATTTGAAAGTTTATGTTTGTCATTATCACAAAACACTGTAGTAGAATGACAGATGAGTGCAATTTACATTTTATTGCACTAGTGCATTGAAGAACCAGTTTTTAGACGTAGAAAAACAAACATAATATAGTTGTCATTTTCATAACTTACTTTGAAAATATTAACTTCCATAGGCTAGGTAGGTATTTACAGTAACATGTAGTCTGAAGTTTAATAACTCAAAAACGGTATAAAATAGGGGTAACATATGATATATTTTTTGAAATCACCAGAAAAAAAATCAATAATATATAGGGTATCCCATTTAAAAAATCATTCCTTGAAATCTGCGCGCTACTGTATTTTTGATAGCATTTTATCAAAATTCAGTCATAATCACACAACGCCTACATTTAACTTTTTTTTTCTTCAGGCAATAATAACGATGATATGGGGTGGGTATTTTATAGTGAATAACCCGGTACAAAGTCTAATTTATTCTGTTTTCTGAGGGCACAACAAGCTATCTATTTGATGTATGGATGGGGTTGCCTTTAATTCCTTTCCAATGTAATTGTAATGAGAAATACAAATCGAACTTCATTTATGCATTTTCATCCGAAAAGACTTTCCTGGAGTTTGATCCCTCCAACGAAGATCGGAGCCTCCCTTATTATTAAACGACTCAGGAAGTTCAAACCAAACTATATGAAAATTTGGTTTCCAATATATAACCTTTTCATCCCTCGATTTTCTCAGCCCGATTCTTCAGTGAACCCATTGAGCGATATAAACCAAATCTTCAATACTGAAGACTGCTGGAAATTTCTTGGGGCTTTTTGGACAAGATCGTCATTCAAGGAATGTACTACAAGGTACTATAAATTGAAAATCATGGGTGGAATATAATCGCTTCGCTACCAAGCTATATATATTCATTTATACTATTGATTTTTAATCCTTTGAATCAGTTACCATAAGATATTCTCTTCAGAAATACTTTTTAATTCGATTTTTCACAAACAATGATATCTCCAATAATCCTGCAGGTTATTAGTCGAGTGGAAAGATAATATTAATCATTAAAATCCTCCATACTTTGTTTTCATGTTCTGTAAAATCATTTCACAGCGCATCTGAACTCTGAGAGAGTCGCCATTGATAATCTGGATCTATCAAAAATCAATTCAAATTATAAAAAATTTGTGTTTTCTCATTGATCTGAACATTTTTACGCCCATACAAATTTTACGCGGAAGAAGTCGCGGGCACCAGCACTTATATAATTGTTTTAATTCAATTTACATCTCTAGTCGCTTGTGCCCTCTTGACCTCAACTGTTCCTGTACATTCCCTGGATGAATTCATAATTTTTATTATCGTGTAGTATTTTCCTAACTACTCCTTCGAAAAATATATTGATTTTTCTGGGTATTATTGAACCTTTTATTAGAATTATTTCAAGATATACCGACTGAATTATTTCGTTTTCTGTGAGCTGAATAAGCTTTCTTTTTCGTGGAAGTGCTAACTTTATTAATCTGCCTTTAGTTTATATCCTATGTTGATGTAATAAAGAATTCACTTGCATTTTCGAAGAGTAAGTGCGTTATGAACGGAAGGCGGGTGCCTAGAATTTCATATTCGTTATACACTAACATTTCTACGATAACCCCTCACGACTAACAGATTCAAAGTCAATCATTTCTCCCTTCTGTTATGCAGTGACAATAAAAACCATCTGACGAAAATTGCAATTTATGATGAATCAAATATACTTTATTTCGAAAAATAATCAGGAAAAACCCAATGAAGTATACATTGGGTTTTTGGGAGTCCCATGAAAAAAGATGTGGGATTTGAACCCACGATATTCGGAACCTATGTTGTGATCGCTTCGCTATCAATCATTTATACTAATAACTTTTGGTTTTTCAATCCGTTACAATCTTTTTAATTTCAGAAATATTTTATTTTCGATTTTTTGAAACATCGATAACTCACATGTGTTGCAGGTTATGCGCCGAATGGAAAGGGAGTCAGTTTTGAGGTCATTCATAATCTTTGTTAACGAGTTCTGGGAAGTCGTTCCACATCAGCTTCCTTCAACTCTAGTAGAAACTCCATCGAACATTTAACAAAATAATTGTTAAATTATATTTTTTTTCCTAGTAGGATGAATAAGATCTGGGTGGAAAAATATATGGAAACATGTTCTCAACAATTATTCCTGCCAAATCTTAATCATTATCATCATATCATGGCTCTTTATTCCACCAAAAATGATAAGAAAATTGAAATCTGTATCCATAGGATTATCATCATTGTTCGATGACAAGCGTTTGAGCAACTATCTCAGTACTCTAGGAGGTTAATTGTAATTTCATAAACATCACGTGAATCAAGAACAGCTTTGCAACCTATGATCGTTAATATAAGGCTTGCAGCAAATATCGTGTTTAACCCTGAAGAATGTATTAGCCGGGGAGGTAGAGGTCGAAACGACTGAGGATTTTTTGTCAGAGCTGAAAATGTGTGAATGGAGAATATAGTACTAAAGAAATAAAAAAACGACCTGGCTACCCCGGTTATGGAAGCCACCCTGAATTTTTGAAAATGCAAAAAATTATTCAGGTGCTTTCTAGTAGTTATGCTAGGCGGGTTCCAGCTCAAAATCACTCGTTTTCCCATGTTAATCTCCATAAGGATTTCTAAGGTCCAAGCTGGTAATTTTTGTCCAAAATCTCCCAGCGAATTCGCGTCAAGCGCCTGCAGGTGTTCAGATCAATCGCGCCGCGTGGAAGGGTCCGTACCGCCGACCTTCGGTACCTGCTGTATTATCTGCTCTATTTATCGATAACGCACATTGAAATCAAATGCATGTTGATAGGATGTGGGTTAATTATAATGATATTCATTGCATATTAGCGTATGGATTCGGTATATTGTATTCTCCAGTATTTGTCACAAAGTACCCATATGAATTTGATCTCATCCTCCTCAATTGTTGGAATTAGATTGTTGGGATTCAGCAAAAGCTTATTAAAGGTAATATGATGATTTTGAATGGCGAATGGATTTGATATTTGTCGCAAAAAATAATTGAAGTAGGTTCGGGCTTTTCATGATTAGGAGAATCACATTGAAACATAAAATGACATTTTTATTGATTGTAGGTTTCGGTTCATGGTATTCTTGATATTTGGGGATCTGAAAAGATATATATGCAGATGTTTGAGCATTATTCAATTGCGAAAATTAGTGATACTTAATTGTGGTGCTTTATTATTGAGCATAATGTATGGATTCGGTTCACTATATTAATCGGTATTTGATCGTGGGAGTATGACTGAAAGGATTCAGCTGAAGCTCCATAGTGGATAGTATTATTCGTCACGGAATATGAAGTTGGCTCAGATATTTCTCGAATCGAGGTACTGCACTTAGTAGGATTTAGGAAACCCGATATTTTGTTTGTACTATTGATTGTATGGTTTTGGTTATGGGATCTTTGGTATTTGAAGAGAAAAAATATGAAATGGATGTGCACATTATTCAATTAGGGGAATGAGTTGGGGGTGGTATGGTGATGGTACTACTATTGATGCAGGTTGCAGTTCGTGGTATTCATTGCTATTTGCGATGTGAAAAATATTAAATTGATTAGGCATTCATCGAGTGATTGGTGGAATTGTACTGGTATCTTTCTATTCAAAATATGGATGCATAAAGCAATTACACGCCCGCGGGTAAGAAAAATATATCACTATTCAATATTTGATTTGATCATGAGAATTCATTTCGTGCATTCATTGAATATATTTTCTCAGATATGATAAGGAGCAGAAAAACATTACGTAATTGAGGTTGATAAAATGTGTTTTGAGTCTGGAATAGGAAAGTTATGTGTGAATATTCGCAAAAATTGTTGGGTGTTGGATTGAAAAAACAACTGTTCTACATCTTTGCTAACGTTTCATGATTTATTTCTTGCTTCTTCAGAGCTCATACATACGGTACATATTACTCAGTTTGTGTTGATGTGCGTTGTGTCAATGCATCGTTGGAATAGTTATGGATCAATAAAATAACATATCTCAAAGAGGCTGGGCCAACTGACGACTAGCATTCATATGTGTGAATTTTTTTTCGGTCGGGTTATATTCGAATGCCGTTTAACATTTTCGATAGATATAGGTACGCCATTTGTGGAATTCAGTAGGGGTTCCTTGAACATAAATTCGGAAAGATGGAAATATGTTTTCGGTTATTCTGCTCATATATGTATAATAATGCACTGGAAAACAAAATAATTGAGATTGGGGTGATAAGCTTTCAGTCTGCACTAGTGGATGGAATATAACATTTGTGAATTTTTTTTGGGGGTATCGGGAGATCCGTCCGAATCTTGCGGAGTATTCGTAAATGATATGTAGAGTTAACTCGCAGATTGATGCAAAAATAAATATATAAAATAAATGTAAATAATCATATGGCCTCATGCATATCTCCAAGAGGGCTTATGACATTGAAATTGTCTGTATCCGACTGAAATAGTCAAGAGTATATCTGGGTGTGTGTGTTCACCCGATATATACCATGAAAACGATGAGTATATGTTTTATATTGCCACCGTGAACCTTGAGGGGTAAGTAATATGTGTTTGCATGCTCTCAAAATACCTTATTCATATTTATTCGAACATGTGGAAGGTGAACGATTGAAGCACAAAAAATATTTTCCATACCTTTTTACTGGTGGAAAGAATACATCAACATCCTAATCGTTTATGACTCCCCAACACTTGAGATTAATGATTGACCCCATCCATTTATATATTCACTATTTGAAATGCTCTTTGGATTGATCTCCAATGGCGGTGATTAAGACAAAATTTGGATGATATTGAAAAATATTAAATGGTATTGAAGGTATATTTTTCCACTCGCCATATATGCAAATGATTGGGTATATGTTCATTTTGTGATGGGAGAATTACAAATATACTTTTGTTTTGTTTTCGGGGGTGACATTATAGCGGTATTTGGATCAACTATGAGCAGATTATTGCTGCAGTGTTATTTGAGATTGAAACAAAGAACATGTTTCCTCAAGGCGAAGAAGTGTTCTTTATTACCAATAAAAAAACTTTAATCAATATTGTGGAAATTATCAATGTGGACCACACGAATAGATTCGTATCGCTATCAACTAGAGAAAATCAAATGTATGAGAATCATTCAATGGTATATGATTTTATGCAATGATATATAATTTTATCCAATGTATCGAGCTGGTGGGGGCACAAGGGATTTTTTTCACTGAAAAACATTTTTCAAAAACTAATGATATCTTCCGGGTCTGATGTCTATCTGATTCTCATTCATCATATCACATGCGAAAATTGAATATATAAATTTCTCACCCGGCTAGCTAACAATCTGACCATCTGGCTCATGGACTCTCCGGCCACCTGGTGGGCTATGTTATTGTTTTTTATGCGTGTTCTACGAAAGATCATCGAAAGTTGTATTTCAAGAGGAAAATATAATGTCGAATACACACATCATATTGGATTCCAGTGAATTCAAATCAATAATCATATACTTGAACTAATTCAGCTTTGAGATGCAGGCTATACTAAGTTGATCGAAAAAAACTTATTCTCGCAGTATCACGCAATCACCTTTTTCACGGCGCTATTCATAAGCAAAAATTATGTATTATTGATGACTTCAATTCTATACTTCAAATCAGATGGCGTGTAGGATGACACTTTCGTCATATATTCAAGTAGAATTGATACATTCCAAAACTACTGAGTGATATAAAAAATTTTTGGTTGAACTTTTTCAGAAAAATGTTTATATCTCTAATAGTTTAGGAAAACCGTAGTGCAGATCTCATGTATGGATTCAAATTGGCAACTAAGTATACCCAGAATATTATTTACAAATCATCTGGTGAATATTCAATGATATCATACAATTTTATACAATATGTCGATGAATAGGTGAGGACGCAAGGAATTTTTTCAACTGGGTATAGTATACTGAAGACATTTTTGGGGAATAAATGATATATCACTTAAGCAACTCGGGTACATATCAAATGGAGGAGATAATTTTGAAAATAATTGCCTTTTTCACTCTACACGTAGGTGAATAATAGGGTATACATTTTGTGATGTGCGCATTACAACTGTATTTTTTTATGATATACCGTAAAGCATCATAGAAATATGTAATCCAATAGTATTTTACAAAAGGAAAATATATCTTGAATTATTTCATTATGCAGGATTCTAGAGAATCCAAATCACTACCCATATACTCATTCAACTTATGAGAGGATGACTCTGCTTCATCGGGTTGATAATGGAATGACTAATATTTCTGAATCATGTGAAAATCATCCAATTGTGACTGGTAAATTTACGCAATGTCAATGTATGGACAGGAAACAAAATAAATTTTCCAACCGAGAACAGCATACAAAATACATTTGAGAATTATTTCAAAGAACTTTGAGTGGCATTCACCTTCATGCATATGTAATATATCAATCCAACATAACCGGCTGATTCTCTAGATGTTCGTCTAGCTAAATGTCATTCATGTTTTTAGATCAAATATTTTTTTGGGAAATATGAATCAAATCATCGCTATTTATTTGAATAATGGCGACATCATCTAGCTTATTGTTTCAATCATGTGATATTGAATGCTTTATAGTCCTGTATGACATAATCATACCAAATTCAATAACCACGGAAATCACAATATTATTTCAATATATTCAGAGATGAATTTCCACTACACTGAACAACGACATATAAAAATTATTGTAGGGTTGGTAAATGAAATATGTGTGGGTTAAATCTGACTCATGCTTCCACTTTCAGAGTGGAACTGAACCAAAGAAATGGTTATATAACCTAGTTCGAATATAGCTCTTTGAATTCAACAATGAAACATATTTCAATCTAGTCATAGGAGAATGAATACGAGTGCTTCAACTAATAAAATGATGGAGCCCGCCCCAATAGGAAAAATCATTTTCATGGAAATGATTCATATAATCACGCTGATTTGCATCATGAAGTACTTTAGAGAGAACCATTTTCAAAGTGATTTTAGGTTATTTACCTTTCAGAGCTCAAAAAAAAAAAATTACCGTACGGGATTCCAAAGTATATTTCACTAACAAGTGAAAACTTTTATGTTTATATTGCTCTACAATGCGAATTTCTAGTAGTGTTGTGCAATAAACACTATTCTGTATATGCGTAAAATAAACTGGAGGATATATTTTTTCAACTGAATGGAATGAAATACGACCGAAAAAATACATTGTGTCAATACCATAGCTAAGTATATTTTTTATTTTCATAGTGATATAGCAGAATATATGTTGTCAGATAGAGCTTCCTACCTGTTCCTATTGTAGGTGATATCCGATTTTAAGGAATAAAAGGAAAAAACTGAAAACATCCTGATGTTATGGTAATATACATTTATATATTCAACATTCCAAAATTCAAAAAAACTAAGAAACATTCTTCTAGATATTATCTCAAAAAATCTCGCTGATATCAATCAGTGAGGTCTGTCAAAGGTTAAGTTGCGAGTTGATGGAAAGACACGCATACACATATGTATATTTTTTTAGGCTCCATACAATCGGTTCACATCAAAATCAGGAATTATTTTTTATGATTACAATGCTTTCTCCTACACATTGAAAATTGAACTTCTTAATAGGTGTAAAAGACATTACCACATATATAAAATTAGTTTATCGAATTCGCTCATCTTGGGATGGATCAAATGTTACCAATTGACCTTTCACTATGTGCCCAGTTTCAAAAATCTGATTTTTAGGGATCTTGATAATACATCATAGGTATTCTTAAATTCCTAGCTGAAGTTGTTCTCTTCTCATCTACTATCCATAGTAGGGAATGTGATAGTTAATCAAATTACTTGAAAGCGATAAAAAATCCTTATTGAATACATTTTTTCAAACCACATGTTCCTTTCAGATTATATCATTTATGGATTTTAATATATCTTCAACAAAAATATGAAGAAAAAAAATACACTCGTATACCTACTGTATTTTTTCCAACCATTCATCAACCACAATCCATATCTTGAGATTGGATAAATAATACCATGGTCATTTCAGAGACTCATATCAACCCTAATTTAAAAACCGTATTTTGGAAATCATACTAATACACATATTTTTATGTTTATAACTGAAGTTGTTTTATGCTTAACTTAATGCCAATAGAGAGCACCTAGCCTCCAAAATATAAGTTTCATATATTTAACCCACACCACGTTTAAATTTCCATCTACAAAACATTGAAATTGATTATATTTAATCATGAATTATTGTGAATATTGCCACAAAGATGTAATGAGATGCCGATGATTTCATTTCTTCGTCAAAATATGATGAGTACCTATGCGAAATGACATAATAATTATATTTCCTTGAAGAGCTTTCGTTAAAGTACATCTACAAGTGGGTTTATTTTATAAGCTCAGTACATATGATGAAAACTGATCCCCTTGTATATTAATCATATCTTAGTATTACTTTCGGCGTCTTAATTCTTATATTTCCTTGAAGAGCTTTCGGTTAAAGTACATCTACAAGTGGGTTTATTTTCAGAATGAAATTTCAAATAATTTGAATTTATTTTTGCATTGTATTCCACAATACTCATGACGCTCATGAACAGACCTGTTAGTCGACGACGGTGACGTATGTGTGTAGAAAACAGGTGTTCCTCCTCCCACCACTAGAAAGCAAGGTCTTTGGGTAGATATTCAAGTTACCCTGTTCCTTGCCTTGAGGATTTGAGATACTTATTCATTTATTTCAACATCGAGTCTCGAGTATTATAGAAGTGTTCTCTCCGATTCGATATTTTTGAGGGTGAGTACCTATTAATAATTTTAGTAATAGTGCCGTTGATATAGGACATTCATTAAGATATGGATAGAGGATAATTGATTAAAATAATGTTTCTTTTCAAATGTATTTTAATGGCAGTTTTTAAATTAATTTGACCATATTATATAACCGATATTTCAATTATTATATGGAGCAGTTTCCAAATTGAATACCAATGACTTTCGGTTATCACACACATTGATGCATATAATCTAAATTCAGTCCTAATTTATGTGATTCCCGAGCTATAACATCATATTGGAAAATCTACACATTGACGGTTTTCAATATCTCATGATTGATACGATGAAATAGGAATACTGAAAGCACAAGTTACAATTCAGGCTCAGTTCACATACCTATGATAATGCATATTTGATAGATACAAATAAAAGTGAAGTAAAATCTCGTTTGGAGCAACCTCTCGTGTACAACTTCTAGATAATTTTTTTTTCACTGTTGAAATTATGAGATTCCGATACAAGGAATAATTCCAAATTTATTATTGAAATAGATTAAATAAATGGTGATTGGGTTAAATTATTATAATTGCATAATTTGATAATAAGAAAATTCATGAGGTAATAATAGCGTATAACAAGCTTCCCATTTATATATATATATATATATATATATATATATATATATCCCCAAAATGTGAAAATTTTCTCCTATGGCTTATATTATTCCAAATAATTTTTTAAACCCAATTAATTATTCTATACTATTCAACTGCAAGAAAATTCCCCAAAATTCCACCCACCCAAATACCACCCAAATGTACATAATAAAGGGTAGACCAATTTGCAACACATCCCAAAAAATCATCTAGAAAAACCTTATATGTCTTACAGGATATATTTTATCTCAAAATATTCAAATAGCTTCCTTCATAAGATTTTCGAAAATGTCTACACTTATACTGACAAATTATTTCATTTATTACCAATCTAAGCTACAGCTATTTTTCCATCGTCAGTATGGCAATTTTGAAATGGGTATGCTTCATTCTTGAAATTAATACCACACAACAATGTGGTAATTTATTTTGTATGAATTCATATCATCAGCATATTTTGAAATGATCAGAAGATAACTGGATTTGTCAATTAATAGGTTAGGTTATTCATTTTTCAGCCGTTTCACCTACGAAAATAAATTGTTCCATGTTATCAACTATTTCTATATGGGAGGGGTGTACTTTTGGTGTGGAATTGAATTTTTTAGATTTGGGACTTATGTTCAGATAAAATCATAGTGTATATATATATATATATATATATATATATATATATATATATATATATATATATATATATATATATATATTATCAAACATGCATTCGCAAGAACATATGAATCATACTTATTGATTGCTTACTAGATTATTCAAAAATTCGCAGGTAATATATTTCAGTGAAATTCGTGTTTCTGTAGGCAAGATAATGTTCTGGTTCAGATTAATTTTTTTATTATTTAATGGATGGTGGAATACATAGTCACGATGTGCAATATTCAAATTATATTTATTTGTATTTGCTACAGCAGCCATCTAGAAGATGGATATACAAGTCATTTGCAACGATTTCAGATACATTTACCGCAGTTTGCATTTTATTTTTCCATAACCAACTGAATATACCCGAATGTGAGATCAAGCAAACATATATAATTCTATAATACTATCCAGCTGGTAAAGTCCATAAAAGTCCAAAGGAAATTGGGATAATCTATCTAGCATTAGTTATCCATCGTTGGTGATTGATCAATGAAAATATAATTTTGTTACTATAGAATGCTTCTAATGATAATAATTCGTATTTTAATCCTAGTTTTCCATCATCTGTGTGATGTAATAGTAATATATTATTCAAAATATAAAAACGGATGTTTCTGGAGGTAATATTTTTGAAGTTCTATATTTTGGGGTTGTGCCTGTTTTAATCTGTTTAGCATTGAATAATCATCGAAATGACATATATGTCATGAATGTATCTTATTGCAAAAATTGGGACTTTGTCGATAAATGTTAGCACTCATGCGATGAATCTATCCATCCCATTTGATATGAGTTGAAATCCATCATGAATACATTTTGTTTTTGTTTTCAAATCTACTTCACATGACCATATAGTACAAATCCTAACAATTATACACTTTTTCGGGTATTGTAACGATGTATGAATACGCCATCTGATCTCATTTCAATCATTTGGAATGCGCATGCGTGGCTCTGAATCTTACCATAAAATGAATGCGTACTCCATCAGTCATCATTGTGAGCCGATCACTCGTTTAAAAGTACTTGACAAT
>JAFIRS010006093.1:0-43074 GCA_018342105.1 Gonioctena quinquepunctata | reverse complement strand
AGATATACATCGATTAACGAATATAATTTAACTTTTAAATAATAAACAATGCTTGATTTCAGTTTTCAAGCAAGTACATGTATAGAGAAACACGTGTATGTCAGAAATTTAATATAACATAATTTATCTTGAATAGTAAAACTTGAACAATTCCTATAGTTTATTCACTATTGGGAGTAATTCTAGACCAACACTGAAGACTGAAGCTGAACTTCAATAGCTGGGCTATTGAAACTCTGCTCATTTGTTAGATAATTGAAAAAAGCAACAAAATATTTCCTATATGATTTGTTTATTGTCATAAAGTATGTGGGAATACAATTTTTTGAAGTACATGTTATGTAATAGAACGAAATCAGTAAAACAGATAATATCCTCATAAATTGGAAAATAAAGTAAGACTAAATTTTAAAATATATCGAATACAACTTATTCCATTACTCGATAAAAGCTAAAGTTATCTAAATTTAAAAGTGGACAGAATAAAAAATATGAAGATATAAGTATAATATCAAGAATGCAAACGTAGGAAACGCATAAAATAAGCCTAATAAATAGTTTCAAAACATAAAATTGTGGAAAGAACTTGCACGGTTGTGAAAAAGGGATAACTTTTTAATTAAAACTGAAATTGGTATATTTATTCTCAAACGATAAACAGAACATTTGCTCCAATTTTTAAATGTACTGAATGAAGTCTTCACTTGCAGTTCTCAATCCTCCAAATACACATCGTTTTGTATTGTATGCTTTGAAATGTATTAATAGAACGCAAATGGCAGTTATTACCCACAAACCGGCAACACTGCCACACAATCGGAAGAAAGGAACTTATGATTGACATTGACATTTAAACTAATTAAACCGTGCATGTGCACACAAATTTGTGATCACGAAAACGGCTTTCTTTCGTCTGTTGTTCGTTGGTGTCTCTTTGGTAGTACGTTGTCCGAGGGCGTGGTTTTATTCAACGGATGACCGGTGTAGAGAAGAATTGTTTGTTTTTCATAATATTTTGCGTTTTGAATTTGCTGAGAATGGACTTAGAAATAGAAAACTCTTCGGTAGTACGTTGTGCGAGGGCGTTGTTTTATTCAACGGATGACCGGTGTAGAGGAGAATTGTTTGCTTTTCATAATATTTTGTGTTTTGAATTTGCTGAGAATGGATTTAGACAAAGAAAACGTTCTGATGTCTTGGGATTTGGAAGAACTGGTGGATCTATGCAAGAGTCAGTGAATACATTTCAAAGTTTTAACCTCCTTGCCTCCATCATTTCGTTGTTGATCTTCCGTTGGTAAAATCATGTGAATGCTATAGAAATACGTATATGTATACTATATCGCAGTATTATTGTAGAACAAGCATAAGTCGTAAGTACCTACCTAGTTTCGAAAAATAATCTATTGGCAACAGGTGTCTAGAACCACGCCAACGTGAAGTTTGTCTTTAGGATTCTTCCACGTGAAATGCGATGTGAAGATAATGTCAAGCTTTCGCGTGGATCTCCCAGTGGATCATTCCCTTTTGATTAGGCCATGCTAATTTCACGTAGTGCCTTCCCTTATCTGCCCACGATAATTTCTACGCCAGTGTTTTTATGAGAACATCTCCTTTCTATAATACTTTCTATAAATACAATCTATACTCACAATTTTTCACTAATGTTCAATACATTCAATCATATGAAATAGTTATTTTCATAAAAAAATCGCCCTTTAAAAGGCAAACCAAACGGTATCATCTCTCAAGGCGCGTATATTGTTTACTTTTCAAATACACTAGTTGAGAGTTCTAGTTGAGAAAATGGGGCCGAATGCGATATATGAAGTGGAATAATCACAAAGGGATGCCACAAACAAAATTAGCGAGGATTAAATTTGCTAAATCTGGACGTCACTATGTATATTGACGCATTTCGCATAGAGGAATTCTAAGAACAAGATCCATGTTATCATGGTTTAGACAGTGCCTTGCTTTTTAATGTCATTATACTATAATTATTCTTTATGTTTCAGTTTTGGAGTTAATAACTGTATAGACCATTTCCTGTCCATGAACATAGGAATGACAGGATTAATGTAACTTTATTGTAGTTTATTTGATTTAATGTCTGGGAAATTTTTTTTTATTAAATAAATTCTGGGAATTTTTTCTTAGATTAGCGCATTCATATTGTGAACACTCGCATTGCCAAAACGTGACATTTTGAAATTTATTTGGAATTAAGTTGTCAAACTCAATCGTGTTGTCATAGTCATTGATCATTGCACTGAATGCAATTATCAGTGTAATGTTGACATGATTGGGTGAAATTGTTTCATATGACACAAAATGACAAAATTTGAATGGTTGTAGAACTGTCAAAAAAAATTTCATTTGAATCGCCTCATTATTAGATTTAGCTCTAAAAATGTTAATTATGAAATAATGGTACTTCATTTAGTGTTTCTTTTTCTATTACTAGATAATAAGTAGAATATTTTTGAAGATTGAATTAGTCAGAACTTTAGGTCTACACAGAAAAAAAAGAATGTTTGAATGTTGTATTCTGAATTAGTTGAAATGAAAATACTTGGTTTTAGTAATATTCATTTCACTCAAGTTGAATCTCAATTTAGTTTTTATTCTCATGTTAAGATAGCATTATTTGAATTTTGAGAACATATTCAACACATATAATATCGGCAGAGTATTTTTGAAGTATGAATAAAGTAAGTTGAACTTTTTTCCATAATGTGGGTGCCAATGAATAGAATTCATAACAACGCTGTTATGAATATTCCAATTATATGTCTATTTCAAATGTTTCCAGAGTATTCCATTCGAGGGTCAAGTAATTCATTCATTTGAATTTGAATATTTTATCCGATTCAGTATTTCATTTGTGTCGACGCAGTATTTCATTTGTTTCGACTTAGTATTTCATTTGTTTCGACTCAGTATTTCATTTGTTTCGATTTAGTATTTCATTTGTTCTGATTGATAATTTCATTCAATTCGGTTAGTTCTTTTTCATGGAGTAGTTATTCCATTTGTGTTGAATACTGTTCTTTGTTCTAGAAATTTTTATTATTTCAAAACAGAACCAATGTTGTCAATAATAAATTTCTACAAAAATTGTTGATAAAAGTCGAGAACCTCAGAAAACATTTCTCAAAATGTGAGTACAGCTTGGTATTTTTTTTATATTTACTATTTTTCAACATATATTGGTACCCAAATATCTGAAACGTAATGCGGGGATCTCAAAATGTTGGAGATAAGATCAGTTGAATTTGAGCAGAGTTGCAAATCGAGGGGCCAACAATATTTTATTTCAACATTTTGAAAATGCTCTATGCACATTGCTAGAGCATGCAACGAATAAACAAACACAGGCACATTTTTCGCGTGTTGTATTTTGAAGTGCTGTACTATCTATCTGTCAAAATCACAAGTTACAATTTTCTCTCGAACAAGAGTTTCTCGAAAGTATATAAATCATTAATTCTGATTTTTCTTCTAGAATATTTCAATCAGGTTGTGGTATGAAACAATTACAATATGTAAAACTCAGTGAATGTTTAGATCACAGAGAATGAAACTACAAATGAATCAATTTTGGAGAACACACCAAGCAAATAAAGAAGGATAGAAGAGGAGGAATGCCCTACTCTTCTAAACTATATTGAAGTTTCATCTTCAGCATCAACCCCTTTTTGTTCCAAAAGGGACACTACGAAACTCTCCGAAACCAAAGAATAGTTTTTGTTTTGTACTTTTGATATATAATGACCTGCATATTTCAGTTGTTCAAAACAGTATCGTTTTATAAATATAATAAATATTCCAAACAATTATTTTTTTATTCAACCCATGTCCATATGAATGCTCCGTTATCAAAGAGGGTATAGTGAGTCCACAAATATTGGCAGTATTTCCGGAACATAGTTTTAGTTAAAATTACAGTGGGATTTTCTATACATCTTTCCCGGAGAGCGCCACTTTTTGAAATTATTTGCCCCCGAATAGAGCTTCATAAAAACGAGTTGGTGCTAATTTACAAATAATTTCGTCAACTTCTATGAAATTCCTTCGTTGTACATAGTAATTGATTGTTTGAAAAAAATTACAAAAATATTTGTTTGTCACCTGGAAAGCCATCGGTGGACAACATGACTTTTAACTATTAATGAATCTCCGCAACTTTCTTGTTCCTTTCTAAATTATAAAAACGCTAGTCCACCCTAGGCTCCTCTGATGAGATGAGGGGTCGACTTTCCTTCAACAACAGCACCAAATTACGAGGTTCATTGTAGGAGTAGGGAACTGATCACAAAAAAATTGTTTTCGTGGCGCACTATCCAAGGGTAAATAACTCCGAAGGAGGGCCTTCTACGGGAAAAATGAATGAACTCCTAGGGTTATTTTTAATCAGTTCGAGAAAATATTTATATCAAATGTGTGGTCCACAGTCAAGTATTTCATATTTCAAACCAGTTCTATCAATTCCTAATTCTCCTAATAATGTTTTTTGTTCAAATAGCAATATTCTTTCATCAATACTACATTTTCTGTGATTTAATGAATATTGAAAAAAAAACAATGTTTTTTTATGATTCCAACGGACATGTCTTTGAACCAAACAATATGTTTTCTCAATTGAATAAAATATTTGTTCCATTTGAGTAACACACATTCTTCAGACAAGTATTTCATAATTTTGAACCAATTCTATTAATTCAAAAAATTTATTCCAAATTCAAGTAAATATTTGTTTCAGTTGAGTATTTGAAATTCTTGAATATTCAAAATTATTTATTTGGTTCGATTGTGCAATACATTCTCAGATGAAATACATTATTCTTGCATCGAATAAACTGAAAGAATTGGTTGAGAGAAATATAACACTTGACTTCATCGAATGTTTTTTCGTATCAAACAAATATTTGTCTTGGAATCCAAATAAACCATCGTTTTCTTTCACCATATTGAAACAACAAATTTGTTTGATTGGAATATATTTTGTTTGATTCAATACTTTTTGTTTCTCTGTGTATCGATTTGGAAATGGATCTGATAATTTAAAACTAGTGCTACTTGGCATCAAGTGTGACAAATATTTTAGCAAATTTTTATTTTCATATATATATATATATATATATTATATATATATATATATATATATATATATATATATATACACTGTGTCCGTAAAGTATGGAAAAATTTTTTTACTAAACAGGTCATTTTAAGAAATAATCCAAACACGTCATTTTTATGTTAATTTACCGTATTTTTAAATAATAATAATATACAGGGTGAATCGTTGAGTAATGACGTCACCGTCATTTTTTTTAAATGGAATACCCCCATTTTGTCTCAATTTTCGGATTACTCTAGCTGAGCTGATTCCAAAAATGTATCACATGTTGATTCCAATTGGTACAGGGTGGACAAAAATACAATAGTTTTGTGTGTGCTCATAAAGTAACGCGTGACATTCTTTATTAGGTAAATTAACAATATTATCAAAAATACCTATTGTCTAGCGGACAGAATATGCTGGAATACATGACTTTATAAATGTTCGAACTGCAGCCCTTGTTGTATTTGACAGTAACCCACGGTGTACAAATTCTTGTTGAACCTTGTGTATGGTTTCTTGCGTAATATTGTTTATTTTTGTTCGAATTTTCTCTTGCACATCTGCAATATTTGCTGGTTTCGTTTTATAAATAACATTCTTCAGATGGCCCCACAGAAAATAATCCAAAGGATTTAAATCTGGTAACCTCGCTGGCCATTCAGTGGGTCCACGTCTACCAATCCACCTGTTCGGAAAAATTTCATCTAGGTACCTTCTAACATCTACAGCATAATGTGGAGGTGCACCATCCTGTTGAAACCGTAAACTTTCATCAAAACCTCCAGGATTACGTCTGCTGGGAAACAAATTACGTAAAGTAGGTACGAGATACTCCCTTAAAAACTAAAGGTACGTTGCCCCGTTTAAATTACCTTCGAAAAAGTAGGGTCCGATGATTCGATTTCGTACAATTCCAGCCCATACATTTACCTTTTGAGGGTATTGTGTATGATGCTCACGCATCCAGTGGGGGTTTTCTTTTGCCCAGTATCTACAATTCTGACGGTTAACCTCACCATTCAACATGAAAGTGGACTCATCAGAAAAAATAATGTTTTGTATCAAGAGAGGGTCTCGGTGACATTTATCCATCATTTCTTCGCAAAATTGGAGTCTTCTATCGGGATCATCTTCGTTTAATTCTTGCACAAGTTTGATTTTATAAGGATGCCATTTTTCAAGCTTCAATAGTTCGTGTACCGTTGTTTTGCTAACACCGATATAGCGACTAACTTTACGAACAGAAGGGTGCGCATCTTCTTCAAAACTCAGTAAAACATCTAATGCTGTATCAGCATTTGCAGGGGGACGACCTGATTTGCGTACATTTTCAACATTACCAATTTCTCGAAATTTCGTTTCAATCTTACTGACTGTTGAACGCGTTATAGGTCTTTCTGGATATTTATCATTAAACAAATTGCACACTTCCATCTGAGTTCCCGATCTGTCTCCATACCCAATCATCATAGCATTTCAATTCTTTGTTTTACACTTAACTCCATTTCTACTTCCAATTAAATCTAAGCAATCATTCGAATATTCACGAATACCAAAAATATTGTAGTACTAAACTGTCACTGAACATCAATAAATTACTGAACAAATAATGACATTTCCCAAAAAAGTAGACGACTATGTTTTTTATAAATAGATAAGAAATATTTTTTGTCATTTTCTGTCTGCTAGACCACAAGTACCAAACATGTTTGGAAACAGCTCATTTTTATTACTCCAAACATGTAGCAAACTACGGGGTGTTACATTTAAACCAATTGCCGCTAGACAATAAGTATTTTTGATAATATTGTTCATTTACCTAATAAAGCATGTTACGCGTTACTTTATGAGCACACACAAAACTATTGTATTTTTGTCCACCCTGTACCAATTGGAATCAACATGTGATACATTTTTGGAATCAGCTCAGCTAGAGTAATCCGAAAATTGAGACAAAATAGGGGTGTTCCATTTAAAAAAAATGACGGTGACGTCATTACTCGAACGTAATTCACCCTGTATATTAGATTACTATTTTAAAATACGGTAAATTAACATCAAAAATCGACGTGTTTCAGGATTATTTTTTAAAATAACCTGTTTAGCTAAAAATGAATTTGTTCCATACTTTACGGACACAGTGTATATATATTTATATATATATATATATATATATATATATATATATATATATATATATATATATATATATATATTATATATATATATATATATACTACATGTGTTTGATAATAATACTGATTTCATAACAACTTCATCTCTTATTATGCATTTTTAGTTATTTTTGTCAATAAATGAATGGTTGTTTATTCGTTGTTTCACTGATTTAGTCAATTACTTCTAACTTAATACCAATCATAAAAAAAAATGGAGAAAAATACTATCCCATATCAATATATGTATATCGAATAATTTCAACAAATATCTCAATACTTTCGAATTCTGATTTAATTCATTCACACAGATTTTTTCATTTATATATTGCAATACCCTCCACAAGACTTGATCAAGTCTTTCCACAATTGCCTGAAATATCTATAAAGGGTAGGTTCAGATTAAAAAACATATTTCAAAACATTTTTTTAATTGTTGAGTCACCAGAATCCTAGGGAAAATAAGTATTCCAATAATTCAATGAGAAGGTCTGCATGTTTTTTGAGAAGGTAGGTACATGAACATTCATTTTGAGATTTCTCTCCTTTGGAAGTGGAAAATATATCAATTATCTGTATGTATTCAAACTTAATTTGAAATGAGACTTGCTAATGTACAATTCAGAAATATGCAAGTTGACAAAATCATACAAATACTCGTAAGAAAAAATCACAAAAGTTTGAAGTAATATCCATGAATGAATGATGGATATTTTCATCAATGTGCACGCATTTATGTTTTCGAATTCGTGAGATCATCTCGCTCGATTCCAGCTAACCATAAAGCTCTACTCTTCCTCGATAAGTAATGTTCACCAGTCAAGAACATGTTATTTCAAACTGTAGGCACCGAATGAAACCCGACTCTATCCCTGTGTCACAGTCAACTACAATGCAAGTAACAGGCATTTTCGTTCAGTTGAAGCACGAATTATAATCCAGAATTTAAAAAACTACTTAAATTCGCATATAAAATCACAAAATAAACACTTTTACCGCTATGGGAATTACAATGTGTGCCCTCAGCTTTCGTTTTGAAAGATCGTTTTGATACATGAAAAGAAATGTCACAATTTTGTGGTTATGTTACTATAATAAGAATTTGCAACAAATGAAATACGCTTGTCAAACTCCAACAGTTTTTCAATTGATATAATGACTACTTTGATGAAAAATGTGTTAATTTTTTGGGGCATGCGCATTAACTTTCAGCGTCCGATTTTGAAAATCGATGTTCACATATGCTATCCTTATTATTAATATTTGAGGTAAATAAATATATGTTTATCACGGGCTACGCAAAAGATAATATTTTACCAATGCAAAAGCGTCCAGTAAGTGGATCTTTCTTGACAGTTGACAATTTTTGTTTTGCAAGTTGACTCGTTGTTTCTATGCGTTTTTTGGTGCACATTACAAGTGAGTTTTTCAATTTTTCAGAGCTATCTCAGTTGTTCTTTTAAATTAAAAGCTGTTACCATTCGACTCGTTGGTTATGTCGAAATGGAATTCCTGAAAAATAATTAATGAACCGTTCGACAATCGTTGTATAAATTGAAAAGAATATTTCACTCGGAATATTTGGAAAGGAACGTATTGATAAAAATATCACAAAGCAATGACAACACGTCGAAATTCAGTAGACCGAAAACTCTGATGCCGGCGGCGTCGTCGTGAAAAATTATCTGCCAGTGGCGATGCCATCTATTTTTCAATGTGATCTTTGAATTATAAATGGGCAGGAACGGGGTGAAGAAGAGTTTCCTATCGAAAAAACATTCATCGCCTATCGAATCCGACTTATGAATATTTATTTAGATTTAACACTTCCTCAATAGTTGATGGAACACAAATAAAACTTTCTAGGGTATAGAACAACCCGTTGATTTTGCTCGAGTTTAATTCGTATATTCGTGAAACTTTGGTTTTGCCATATATTTTTTCACGATTACATTTGAAAAAAAAAAGCCGATGGCGGGGCCAATCGGGAAGGTATAATTCAGAATTCATCTATCAATTCTGAAATTATCATCCCATTGGTGAAGCTGAGAAAAAATTGGACTCATTTCCATTGGAACAAACAAACATAATCTTTATTTCTGTATAAGACTTCAACTCTACGATATTTCTATGTATATAAAATGGATCATAATTTATTTTTGCTGAAGCTTGTTGAAGTGGGTGAACATGGAGATCTATTGCGTTGATTTTTTTCCTACATTTTTGACAAATCACATATTTTAAATACTGAAAGGTATCAGTCTAGAGCTTTCAGTGCTTCCTCGGGAGCGCCTCAAAGCTCACACTCAGGGCCTCTGCTATTTTCAATATTCATCAATGATATCAAAGAATGCTTCAATGTCAGTGATTTCCTTCTCCACGCAGATGATTTGAAAATATTCTGTCATCATGGGATGAATGTGCTAAGCTAAACTCCGATCTTGAGTGGTTGTCCTAGTATTGACAACGAAACAGACTTTCCCGGAATTTAAACAAATGTTTCACTTTTTCTTTCACAAGAAACGTACAATACGTTTCAATTATGAGATTTCGTGTTCGAATAGAGTGAATGGAATCATGCGGTTTCTCTTAGACTCTAAGATGACCTTAGTCAAACACTATGACTATATCATTAGTGAATTCAATAGAATGCTGGGCTTTCTTACTCGTATTTGTAGGAAATTTAAAACTCAAAAATTGGTGAAAGCACTTCATTTTGCATTCGTTCATAGCATATTAAACTTCGCTAGTGTAATTTGGAATCCTGGATATAGCATATATAAAATCAGATCAGATAGAGTTAAAAATAAATTTGTGAGGCTTCTGAATTCCAGGATAAATGGATTTTATGATATTGAAAATATAAATCCAACTAGACAGTCGTTCGGTATTTTGGAATTGGGAAAACGCAGAATAATTGTTGACCCAGTTTATCTTAGAAGTTCTAACAAGTCATTATGATTCTCCCACACCATTATCTCTCATGTCTATACACATCCCTGCTAGAAAAACTCAAGACACATTCTTTCTCATCATTGATTATAGAAATACCAATATAGGCTGTAATTCTCCAATCATTAAACTAAGTATCAGCTTCAATAAATATCGTTCCAATCTTGATATCCACCGTTTATCTTCACTTTCGTTCAAACAAAGTTTTTCACACGTGTCAACATGATTCATTCGACCTATTTGTTTTTATAAATATGCATTATTCAATACAACTTTTATGTATTTCATCCAACTGACGTTTATATTTTTGACCTTGTTGTGATAAATGAATAAAAAGATAAATAAAATGTAATCTGACTGAAATCAAAAGGAAGAGTCTGATATCTTCTTGGTTCCATTCAACTATAAATTCCCCTAAAATATAAAAAAACTGGAATTTCAGATGCAAACCAATTCGTGCAAGATTGAGTTTTAGTCGGTTGAAAAAAAGTGGCCTTCAGGTTGCTAACAAATTTCCTTATATATAAACTCTCCAACAGAGGTTATTTTTGAATTCTGAGGACCATGATCGGCAAAGATATACTGCAGTAGGTTTTTTTTTTTTTATATATGTTCTGGTTCCCACGAAAAGGGATATCCTGTAATGTTCAGAGAACATCGTGGGAACCAAGGGAAAGAAGGTAGGAGTTGGTGTTCTTCTTAAATTTCGGGAGGTTGTATGCCTCGGGGAACACCTCCCTAGGCAATGAGTTCCAAAGCCTCGCAGTTCGTTGGATGAATGAGTCTTTGGAAAGTGATGTTCTGCAGGTCTCCAAAGTGACCACGAAGGGGTGTGATATTTCAGAAGAGCATCGCCCATGAAAATATCTATAAAATAGAGACAAATCGCCAACTTTTCTACGGTGTTCCAGACAAGTGAGCGAGTTTGTAAGCGAGGCATCACCGACGAGACGAATTGCCCTTTTTTGGACAGAATCCAATAGCTTCAGGATATGTTTAGGTGCCGCACTCCAAATATGGAAACAGTATTCCAGGACAGGTCGGATCTGTGCCTTATAGATCATAAGCAGTGAGGAGGAAATAGCTCTTTTAGGTCCGATCAATGGACCTCACGTGATTTTCCCAGGAAAGGTTATTGCTGATAGTAATACCAAGCATCGATATGGATGACTTCAGTGGTATGGTTACTCCTGACAAAGTTATGTTAGGCACAGTGAGATCGGCTTTTCTAGAGAAAAGACATGCTTGTGTTTTGTTTGCATTGAATTCTACCAAGTTATTGGATCCCCATTCGAGAATTGTTGCTAAGTCCATATTTATATTGTTAACATTTCTTCCTCGTTCATTTCTGGTTTCACGGGCTGATAAAGGGGCCCTGGAAGAATAAAGCGGTATGGAGGGTACTATCATCGGCAAAGCTGTGTACGGGACATGAAGTTGCTTTCAACACGTCGTTGATGTGAAGTAAAAATAGTGTTGGTGCTAGAATGGATCCTTGCGGAACACCAGCATTTATGAGTAGAGTGTCAGATGAAACTCCATCGACCACTACATGGAAAGACCTGTTTGAGAGAAAACTAGCAAGCAGAGAACACAGCTGAGGATGCAAGCCATAAGATGGAAGCTTGGCGAGGAATCCCTGGTGCCAAACTCGATCGAACGCCTTGGAGATATCTAATGCCACAGCTGAAGTTTCTTCATACTTTTCAATAGATAGCTGCCATATATGTGAGACGTATGCGAGCAGGTCACCAGTTGATCTCTGATGGCGGAAGCCATATTGCCTATCATTGATAATTCCTGAGTCTTCCAGATATTTCATGAGCTCGATGTTGATGGCTTTTTCCATGACCTTTGAAATAATAGATAGCAGTGCGATAGGTCTGTAGTTGCTAGGTAGGGTCTTTCTGCCTTTTTTAGGGACTGGCTGTACTCTTGCAATTTTCCAATTGGACGGAAATACTCCCAAATTGTAAGAGTGGTTGAACAACTTGCAAAGAACAGGTGTTAGTTCGGGGGCACATTTCTTGAGAACAATCGGCGGGATTCCGTCAGATCCACAGGCTTTGTTGGTGTTGAGACCCAGCAAAATCTTTCTGATAGTACGTTGGCGAAAGGTGATCTCGGGCATGTGACTGTCAATAGGTGTTATGTTCGGGGGTTGTTTTCCCGAAGAATCCAGAGTGGAATTTCCAGCAAATAGGTGCGCAAAGGTATTGGCTTTTTCCTGGGCAGTCTTTGCTAGTGTTCCATCTTCTTTGGTTAGGGGAGGAAAAGAGCTGAAAGTGAAGTTTCTTCCCACAGCTTTGGCGAAAGACCAAAATGAACGGGATCCGTTGGGACATTCAACAAGTTTTGATCTTATTTTGGCATTATGAGCATCTTTTGAACATGACTGTTATGACATCTACATGGAATATCTGTTACTTGCAGTATTCTATACCTCAAACAATAACTCCCATTCTGTCATTGTGAAAATTCAACATCATAGTTTGGAAAATAATGCAAACGGCCCCTTAATCTGCCCAGTATATGGAATAATGAAGACAGTTTGAATATCCACACCAACCATTGTAACTTTAACCCGAAAAAGGAGGCTAGAGGGCCTAGGTCCTCTGACCCTCCAAGGGACTAACATCCAGCTGTCGGAGAAGGTTGAATATCTCGGTGTGATCCTAGACTCAAAACTTACCTGGAACCAACAAGTGGCAGAAGAACAGGAGGAAGCCGAAGTGACATTGATGGTGGGCCAAACGACCACATTGAAAAACTTGAAGGATAAGTCCCAAAATGGTGAATTAAACAATTAGACATACATCACTCTGATGAAACCCATGATCACCATCGGATATTTGGTATGTTGGACAAAGATAACTCAAAAAATAGCCGCGGCTGAGTTGAGCAGGTACAAAGACTTGTCAACCTCAGCATAACGGGGGCTATGAAAAGTAGTATATTTCCCTGGATATTGACCTAACCATCATGAATGTGGCAAAAATGAGACTTCCGAGGCTACAAAATACGAGCAACAGATTGGATCACACCAATATGAAGAAAATAGTAGAAGGCAACATTCTTGAACTCCTAGATATTTTTTCGACACTAACTTCGGAGTGATTATGCAAGATCGAAGAGAATGATCATATGGAAGCATCGAGAGCACACCTGGAGAGAGGATCTGGTACGCAGACGTATCCAAGACCAAGGAAGGAACTGGTGCTCAAATATACGGTGAGAGAGTGGGGAGAAATTTCCGACTGGGTATAAATACTTTCCAAGCAAAAATGTACGTAATCTTGCAATGCGCGGGAGGAAACGACATGAGGGAAGTGTGCAACGCGCGGATCAAAATATGTACAGCCAGACGTAACTGAAGGCTCTCATGAACCCAAAAATGGTATGGGAATACCGAGGAAAACTCATTGTCCTCGTAGAACACCACAAAATACCTTTTGATGTGGGATCCATGCCACGGTGGCATCGCGGGCAACGAAAAAGCTGATGAATTAGCTAGGAAAGGCTTATTTACTCCATATATTGGCCCAGAACCCGTACTCGGGATCACAAAATCGGCCATCCGCTGAACAGAACGCTGGGAAGAAGCCCCTCTCATGTACCGCAGGAAAATATTCATTGAGAAACCGTCGAAGCGCAGAACTGAAGAACCACTCAAGATGAGTATAAACCAAGTCAGAATAATAATGGGCCTTCTCACTGGTCACAGCCCAATAAGAGGACACCTGCACAAAATGGGGCTGTACAACGAAGAACTTTTCTGCAGAAAATGTGGCAAAGGGACAGAAACGGACAAATATGTATTGTCATAATGCGAGACACTAGATCGCAAAATACAAGCAATATTCGGATAGCCAATGCTAACCCCCGGAGAATACAACATCCAACCGGTGAACAACCTGTACAGACTGGAACAGGGGACTAGAAGGCACAAAAAGCTCAAGAGGCTGAGGTAGAGCTGGCGACAGGACCAGCATACGAGTGAAAAAAATAGTTATACAATCATACATTCAATTTATAACTTGAGATGTAGAAGCATTCCAAAGACTGAATGAAAAAATTACAAATTCTGTTATTTCCATTGCATATATGTAAATATATACTCTTGACTTTTTTATATATCACTGTGGTGTAACAAATGTATGGTAAAACGGGGTGTTGTTGTTACCCTCCTTAAAGACGGTAGGTAAAATCACCATCGGGACTCCGAAAGCAAACTATTTGAGTCCTGGTTTGAAGAAAGACTGTTACTCAAAATGAAGGCAAATAGTGTAAGGGTATCAGATATCGCGAATTATATTTCACAATTCCCAAGAAAGCCGCGAGAACAAAGCTGCATCACCGATTGAAGGAGTTCCAGGAACAGAGTCAGCATATTCACATTGTCCGTTTATAACATTGAATTATCCATTCAGTCTTGATATGATATTTGTCCCCATCTATTTTCTCCTGTACGTTGTTATTTAAAAAAATAGACGTTTTTTTTTAAACAAACTCGAAATGATTCATAAAATTCGCATCGGCCAAATAAGCCACAGATATATCAGCCAAAAACTTTATAACCAACTACCAGACAAACTAGAAAACAAGCAGAATCCAAATAGATTCAAGACAGATCTGAAAAAATATATCCTATCCAAGCCACACACACACACTTTAGTCTATAACTTTTAGATTTTATGTCACATTATATGTTTTTATTGTTTTTTTATTTTTATATTTATATAACTTTTTATACATTTGTTTTTATTTTATTTTTATATTTATATAACTTTTTATACATTGGTATTGTTCTATTTACATATGTCTTTAATAATCTTTCTATCAATATTTTTATCAACATTACAAGTACCTTAGTAGTAATGTCACACACAAGCTATGCTTTCGTGACCTAACTACGTTTATTTTTATCTTATTTTTCAACTTATATAGCACTATTGCAGTGTAATGTATTCAACTTCGAAATAAACGTTTTATTATTATTATATAATTCTAAACAAATTAAAAAAAAAACATACTTACTAAATATAAAAGTACTATTAGCCCACTAGAACTGTATTAGATATGGAAATCTCAAACAAAATTGATTTTAGATACAAAGGTATTTTTATCACATTTTGTTTTCATTCAAGTTGGATCTGGAATTCAACATTAACTCCAGAGGTGTCAAACATTCCTTGGAATAATGGGTAATTCATCTAACGTAATAATCATTCGAGGATCTCTATTCCACATAATTTCATAAGCATTGCCTTACCCGACTTGTTGTAGTGCATGCCGAAATCCGCCACATGTATAATAAAATGATACTTTTTCCCAAAAGAAATAAGGTCGAGTGGAGGTTCCAAATCGACTTTCTGGTATACTCCTATACGGTAGTGAAACACCCCCGAAAATGTATAACGAAGAATCACAGGGCGCTCAAGGCTCAGGATAGTGTTCATGTGGATGAATTCGAGAATTCTCGAAATTGAAATGTAATACGATAGTTATATTCTTGATTAAAAATCAAAAGTTCAGCTGTAATTATTTTACTCTACTTACAATTTTTTGCATGAAACTTCAAATATTTCTATTTTGTTTCAAGGTAGGATAGAAGGATGAAAAGAAGAACTTCCTATGGAGATTTCTGCCTTATTCAATGATACAAGTATTATTTCAGTTTATGTTTAAAATAATGATGAATTCACCTAGTGAAATAATTGATATAATTAAAATCATAGGAATTTTTCATGGGGCCTGTCATTTCTTCCATTCTTGCAATAATTTCGATAACTCAGGTAATCGAAAGTAATTTGAAAATCAAAACAAATGAAGGTATTCTCCTACACTCTATTGAATCCACAAATATAAAACCCTCCGTGCAGCCGCGCTGTTTTCCTAGGGTGTTCTAACCAGGGTAGTATTCAGTTTATCCACAGATCTCGTTACTGTTATCGGTGTTTGATATTCCATCCAATATCAATTGCAGAAGCTGTTTCTATAGGGAGCAAATAAAAGGTCACTTCGCTAACACGAGCGTATATTCGAAGAAACGGAACGGAAAATAATGTTTACTACTCGTAAACATTATCCGTCGGCGAAGGGAAGATCAAGAGAGCCGATAGTGAACGTGGACTTGAGTGACTTCTGTCACTGATTCGTCTGGGCCAATCAAGTCGGATATCAATGCTTGCGGGTGTGTCTATACGATGGGAGGTCATGAATCACGCGTTATATTTGTGTTTTAATAGCTCTGAAAGATTAAAAACCAGTAGCGTCTGTGGTCTTGGTGTGTGCCTATCGAAATACGTTTTAGGATATAATAATAACCTACATCAAACAATGAAAGAAATTATTTTTCTTTCTTAATGTAGTTGTTTAAGTAAAAGCTTGTCTATAATTTGTTTTTCATTTTTCATTATTTATGAAGTATTTTTGAAATCTCAAAATATCTAAATAAAATTAGTTATCTCCGCCACTGCTGCTCACAGGATTTCGCCGCAAGACTTTTTTATGCTTCTGCAATTGATATTGGGAAAACTATATCGTATTTTTGATTTGTGCTACTTCTGTGGCTGTAGGTAATAGTTCGGTTCATTTTGTTATGCAAGAACCGATGGATGTAATATTAAGTCCCCCCAGAAAAAACTAAAATAATCTACTTCGATGGTAATACGAAAGAAATTATTTTGAAAATTGATAAAGGCGAATTAACAGAACACCATGTATTAGAAATTGACGACATATTGTTAAGTATTGCAAATAGAGTGGATGTGTGCAGCCGCAGTGTTTTTAATGTGTTGAGAGAATATAAAAGAGCTCATTCATTTTCTGCCCCGGAAAAAAAACCATCAATTTAGTGAACGAAGCTGACAAAAGTGCCATATGATGACAAGGACACCAATTTTTTTCAGAAATGAGCTTTTTCACAAAGTTTTTAAGGTGGTTTACAAAGATCCAGAATCACCAAATTTCAAGATAAAGACGTTTTATGGACTATTAAAGAAACTGAAGTTCATTTTATTTTAGACACTTGAAGCCTAGTTACATGGAAGTTTTGACTACTTACGAGCTAACATTATACACGGAACCTGACATTCTTATATACATATATATATATATATATATATATATATATATATATATATATATATATATATATATAAAGAGAGTATTAGTGAGGGGACTGTTAAAAACAAAGTAGAAGGAATTTAATGGACATAGCCCTCAGAGAGAAGTGTTAACCGTAGACACGTGTTTCGGGCTCTCGGCCCTCATCAGTACGGTGGAGAAGTGCAAAGATGAACAACACTTGGTAGAAAACGACAAATCAACGGAGTCAACAAACAGACGCCAACCGCTCATTTGTGGTTTCGGTCAGCAGACCCTGAATTCCAGGGCAACAACCAACGTCACCACGGAGGCAGCTATAGCTACCTGCGTGACATCCGAGTCCAGGAATATAAATATGAAAGAGAGTAATAGTGAGGGGACTGTTGAAAACAAAGTAGAAGGAATTTAGTGGACATAGCACTCAGAGAGAAGATCAAGGGTGTTCCTAAGTTTGTATACTTACATGTGTGCAGAGTGGATCCAGCGACCACACCAGAAGACATGTTACGGCAGCTGAAAGCCAACTTTCCTGAGGTCACCTGTGAGTCAATTAAATCCAAAAATCCAACCATCTATTCGTCATTCAAGGTTGGTATCTATGAAAAAAATTTCAAGGTGGCCATGAACCCGGAGCTCTGGCCTAGCGGTGCCTATATTAACAATTTTTTACATTATCGTCTGAAATCGACTATAGATCGTTAATAAATCCAAATCTGCTATTGTTGAACGTGAATACAATTAACTTTGATAAAATGAACAGTCTGCTGACAGAAATGAGCTTTTTCGCTAATTTACAGTTCTTATGTATAACAGAGATTGGCATTAAGGAAACACTGCTGGACAATATAGTTTTTCCAGGTTTTAGTTTGTGTGGTTTTACTGCAGACCAACAAAAGATGTGGTGGAGTAGCGATATGGGCGCGAATGATATCAAGGCAACTGTTATTGATCTTGATGAGTTCTGCATTGAACAACATTTTGAAGTCTGTGCTATCTCCTACACACTGAATGAGCAAAAATTTGTTATAATGAATTGTTATAGATCTCCTTGTGGTAATATTGATTTATTTTTTAATAATTTTCGTGAAGTACTGGACCTTCTTTATAAACCCGGCACGATTTACTTTATTTGCGGTGATTTCAACTTTGATTCATACTCAAATGTTAATTTTGTATCATTATGTAATTTGATGTCATGTTACGATTTTCGCCCATTGGTGGGTTGGCCCACAAGGATCACTAATACCAGCTGCACATTGATTGACCAGATCTTTTCAAACTGTAACAATGAGGAATCATGTTACGTTATTGATTGTGAAATTTCCGATCATCGTGCGATACTCTTAGACATTAACGAAAGCTCTTCTCTGACATCAAATAATAAAACTGAAATGAAGAGGTGCTTCAATGAAAATAATTCAAAAAACTTCGAGTTTATGTTGGAAAAAGAGGAATGGAGCAATATTTATGAATATGGTGTTTGCGAAGATGCCTTCAATCGTTTTTATGATATATTCCTTCATTATTTTGAAACTGCTTTCCCCAAACGGAAAATATATTTTAACAAGAATAAACGGGGGTGGATTGACGATCTTGTTAAAGAATCTAGTCGTTCATTGAAACATTTATTTTACCTAAAGAAAAGTAACCCTGCTTTAACTGAAACATATAATAACAACAAAAAAATACACCTGAAATTAGTAAACGAAACAAAAAAGAAATTTTACCAAAACAAAATTAGTATGTCAGATAACGATCCGAAAATTTTGTGGAAAGTAGTATCTGAACTCACGAACAGAAGTAAAAGCTCACGTGAGAACATCGTTATTCGAAAAAATGATGACGTTATCGAAGACCCTTCAGAGATCGTGAATGAATTAAATAATTTTTTCATCGAAGCACCTCAGGCCTTAATAGGTGATATTCCGAGTAATAATTATTATCGCCCAAAAAAAAAACGAAGCACCTCAGGCCTTAATAGTTTAAGTTCTTAGCGAATCAGAATTATTCAATTTAATCAATCGTAAACTAAGGAGCAAACAATCATCAGGAACTGACGAGATACCAGTGTTTCTACTGAAAAGAGTTCTGCACATTATTATAAAACCGATAACTTTTTTAGTGAACCTTTCATTTTCAAATGGAAGTTTCCCTACATCCCTAAAGGTGGGAAAGGTAACTCCCCTGCGTAAGAACAAAAAATTATCAACCATTGAAAATTTTAGACCAATCACTGTCCCCCAGAGCTTCTCGAAAGTCTTCGAGTATGCATTCCTAGAGCGCTTGAATGATTTTCTTGAATCACACAATATCTTGATACCCATGCAGCATGGCTTTCGCTCTGGAAAATCGACTCAAACTGCTCTACTGACTTTCTATGAAATTCTGATAGAGTTCATTGAAGTGGGCGAGTGCCCAGCTGCTATTTTGTGCGATTTGAGCAGGGCTTTTGACTGCGTGAATCACCTGAAACTGCTGGATATGTTGGAATGTTATGGTCTAAGAGGAAATTCACATACCTGGATATCCTCGTTTCTCAGTAACAGAAACCAATGCGTCTCATTGAGATTTGATCCCACATCAGAAAAGAAACTGGTCCGGACTAGTCTGCCCCAGGGATCTATATTGGGGTATGTTCTGTTTCTCTTATACATAAACAATATTGATAGGGAAATATCATACTCATTATTTACTGCATATGCGGACGATATTAGTATATTGATCTCGGATAAGCAAACTGATATTTTAACACACAAATGTACAGATATCCTGAACTTAACCTCTGAATACTTCAACAGACAGGATCTATTTTTTAATGCTGAAAAAACTCAAGTTATTCGTTTTCATAACTATCAGAATAAAACCGAAGCACTCCAATTGAAGGTTAATAATACTACCTTACAAAGCTCTCATAATGCAGTTAAATTCTTGGGTATGCAAATGGATGAATATCTGAACTGGATTCCACACTGTGAACAGCTGGTTTCTAAATTGTGCTCACTCCTATATCTCTTTAGGAATCTGAGAGTCGTTTTGAATAAAAAGCAACTCATCAGTGTATATTATGCTCACGTTGAGTCTAGGCTGCGTTATGGTGTTTGCTTGTGGGGCAACTCAACAATGAGTAGAAACGTCTTCATTGAACAAAAGGCTATTTTACGTTGTATATTTAACACCCCTAAACGAAGCTCCTGTAGAACCCTTTTTATAAATCAGAATATTCTAACTCTGACAAGTCTATTCATATATGAACTTTCAGTTTATGTATTCACCAATAAAACCGACTTCATTCTGAACAGTGATATTCATGATAAGAACACATGTCAAAAGTGCCAAATACAAGATTACTCAAAATGCTCCTAAATGCATTGGACCTAAAATTTTCAATCACCTTCCAGTAATGATCAAGAGAGCTGAAACTGCAACGATTTTTAAAAAACGTCTGAAGTCGTTTTTGTTGATCAATTGTTTTTATACACTCGATGAGTTTTTATCTAGTCCTATGTGATCCACTCTACTGTGTTTTGTAATATTGTTTAGACCCGTAAATCTGTTTGCTTGTTTTTAGTACTAGTTGTAAGTTAGATATAAGTACTGACTATTCCTATACAAAACGAAATTTTTTGTCATTTTAAGGAAAATAAAGGATTTGATTTGATTTGATTTTGAGAAGTGTTAACCGTAGACACGTGTTTCGGACTCTCGGCCATCATCAGTACGGTGGAGAAGTGCAAAGATGAACAACACTTGGTAGAAAACGACAAATCAACGGAGTCAACAAACAGACGCCAACCGCTCATTTGTGGTTTCGGTCAGCAGACCCTGAATTCCAGGGCAACAACCAACGTCACCAGGGTCTGCTGACCGAAACCACAAATGAGCGGTTGGCGTCTGTTTGTTGACTCCGTTGATTTGTCGTTTTCTACCAAGTGTTGTTCATCTTTGCACTTCTCCACCGTACTGATGAGGGCCGAGAGCCCGAAACACGTGTCTACGGTTAACACTTCTCTCTGAGGGCTATGTCCATTAAATTCCTTCTACTTTGTTTTTAACAGTACCCTCACTAATACTCTCTTTCATATTCATATTCCTGGACTCGGATGTCACGCATGTAGCTATAGCTGCCTCCGTGGTGACGTTGGTTGTTGCCCTGGAATTCAGGGTCTGCTGACCGAAACCACAAATGAGCGGTTGGCGTCTGTTTGTTGACTCCGTTGATTTGTCGTTTTCTACCAAGTGTTGTTCATCTTTGCACTTCTCCACCGTACTGATGAGGGCCGAGGCCCGAAACACGTGTCTACGGTTAACACTTCTCTCTGAGGGCTATGTCCATTAAATTCCTTCTACTTTGTTTTAACAGTCCCTCACTAATACTCTCTTTCATATTTATATTCCTGGACTCGGATGTCACGCAGGTAGCTATAGCTGCCTCCGTGGTGACGTTGGTTGTTGCCCTGGAATTCAGGGTCTGCTGACCGAAACCACAAATGAGCGGTTGGCGTCTGTTTGTTGACTCCGTTGATTTGTCGTTTTCTACCAAGTGTTGTTCATCTTTGCACTTCTCCACCGTACTGATGAGGGCCGAGAGCCCGAAACACGTGTCTACGGTTAACACTTCTCTCTGAGGGCTATGTCCATAAATTCCTTCTACTTTGTTTTTAACAGTCCCCTCACTAATACTCTCTTTCATATTTATATTCCTGGACTCGGATGTCACGCAGGTAGCTATAGCTGCCTCCGTGGTGACGTTGGTTGTTGCCCTGGAATTCAGGGTCTGCTGACCGAAACCACAAATGAGCGGTTGGCGTCTGTTTGTTGACTCCGTTGATTTGTCGTTTTCTACCAAGTGTTGTTCATCTTTGCACTTCTCCACCGTACTGATGAGGGCCGAGAGCCCGAAACACGTGTCTACGGTTAACACTTCTCTCTGAGGGCTATGTCCATTAAATTCCTTCTACTTTGTTTTTAACAGTCCCCTCACTAATACTCTCTTTCATATTTATATTCCTGGACTCGGATGTCACGCAGGTAGCTATAGCTGCCTCCGTGGTGACGTTGGTTGTTGCCCTGGAATTCAGGGTCTGCTGACCGAAACCACAAATGAGCGGTTGGCGTCTGTTTGTTGACTCCGTTGATTTGTCGTTTTCTACCAAGTGTTGTTCATCTTTGCACTTCTCCACCGTACTGATGAGGGCCGAGAGCCCGAAACACGTGTCTACGGTTAACACTTCTCTCTGAGGGCTATGTCCATTAAATTCCTTCTACTTTGATTATATATATATATATATATATATAGTATTGTACTACTTTTATAATATTATTTCCAAAAAAGACAAAAAAAAGAGAACAGAAAAAACAATTGTATTATTCTACTGTTATAATGACGATGCCAAAAATAACTTTGTAGTAATATTCATGAACTCTGGGATAGAGTCAGTAGGGTCTATATTTCCGAAAACATTTATTTCATTTGCTATTCGAAGCATGGTTGGGAAATAACTCAAGGAAGTTATTCTTTTGTTGCCTTTGGTAATCTGAAGAGTGATGGCCAGCATTATATGCTGGAATGTTGAAGTTTCAAAATATTCTCGTTCTCAATGTCGCTTTTTGAAATTTTATGCAGCAACATGATATGTGTTATGTCATGTCTGATAAATAAGGGTAGGATTTTGAATTGTTTTCTCAGCTCGGTGGATCTGATTATTGTATACTACAACTGATAAGATTTCTACTACAAACACTGGAGTGCAAACTGAAAAAACACACAAAAAGTGTTCATCAACAAACACTGAGGCAATTCTGGATATATCAGCGGCAGACCAAATCGACTATACAGGATGTCCCAAAACAGATGACGGAAATGTTATCACTAATAGAACACAAGATGTTGACAAGGAACTTAAAAATGTTTATAAATACAAGGCACAAAATGACCTACTAACTACAGGGGCAAAATCTGAAAAAAATACCAATCAAATACTAATTCTAAGTGATGATCTGGGTGAAAATGTAGCTCCGATATTAAGAAAACGCCTTTCAAAAAGCACATTCAATATAAGTGCTTTAGTGAAACCTGGTGCGCGGCTCCATAATGTGTTAGAAAATATAGAACACTTAATAAAAGACTTCACATTAAATGATTTTGTAGTAATAATTGCTGGATCAAACGATATTGACAGCAGAACTACGCCTTCTTTTAGTTTTATATGTAAAAAACTAAGGTTATGCTCTAATACTAATGTGATATTCTCTTCTGTTCCTTTCTGCAAAAGTTATGTCAAGAATAACCACATCTACAAGTACAATTCATGTTTAAATGACTTTTTATGTAAATTTAACAAATGTGTCGAAGGACAAACAAGTTACTCAGAAATAAATGAAAAGGGGATACATAGAAGAAGAATAAATGGAACATTAATTGAAAATGTCATAAATATAATAAAAAGACCTAATCAAATAAAAAAATTGAGATTTATTGAAATATCTGATGATGACCATAGATGCCTCTTCAGAGTACTTCGCATCTATTCATCTTAAGACTCAAACAACTAATATAAACAAAATGACAGGCGACAGGATGGGTAATAAGCCGAAATCAGGTACATACAAAATAAATGCTTTTTATCTAAATATCCAAAGTATAAGCAACAAAATAAGTGAAGTAGAATATTTTCTGCATATAAACAACATAGATATATTGTTTCTCGCCGAGAGTTGGGTATCTGAATCATAAATTGTAAATATCGTTATTCCAAATTTTAAACTTGTAGCATATTACTGTAGAAACACGTCTGCTCATGGTGGGGTATGTGTCTTCGCTCGAGAATTGTTAAAAATTAAATCTAAAGAAATCAATGAATTATGCGTGGATATTCATGCTGAATTCACTTTAATTGAGCTAGTTAACGAAAAAATATATTTCTTGTGTCTATACAGGTCTCCTATGGGTGATACTGATGTTTTTTTGCGTGCACTAAACAAAATACTGGAAATGATACCATCTAATAATCAAATTGTTGTGGTTGGCGACTTCAACTTGAATTTTAATATCTTTGACAACATAAATGTAAATGAATGTATAAACATTTTCTTGACATACAATTTAGAGGAAAAAGTTAATGAAAATACACGAGTAACTAGCACCAGCGCTACAAAAATAGATAATCTGTTTACTAACATAAACAACAACAACTTGATCGTGAAAGTAATTGAACCACATATGTCGGACCATAAGGGTATTTTCTTCTCTATTGCGACAAGTCTCACATCAAATGACAGGTATATTTCATGGAGACCTATGACTGAACACGGAAAACAACAGTTTATTGAATGTGTAAATAATGTAAATTGGCAAATATTTTATGAAATAAATAATCCTGATGAATCTGCGGATCTCCTGGTCAATATGTTATCAACATTTTATAACCAATGTTTTGTGGAAAAACTTATAAAAAAGTCCAAGCTAGAAAATAAAGACTTTGTTTTTGACAATGACATGCAACAATTGAAACGCACCTTGGATGCCGTACATGTAGTTGCTTGTTCAACAAAAAAGAATGAAGACTTTAAGGTATATAATACTCTAAAGAAGGAGTATAAAAATAAAATAAAACAAGGGAAACTAAACGCAAATAATAAACGACTTTTAACTTCTGATAATAAACAAAAAGCAGCATGGGATATTATCAATAAAAACAAAAAAAATAAAAATTCACATGTGACATCTGAATTGACAGCTAATGAATTTTCGGACTACTCTGATGTTATCAATAATTTAATGATCAACTTTGATAATGTAGATGACAAAAAATCTTCAATTTTTTTAAATAATGCACCTAATGCAAATAAATCTTTTTTTTTATTTCCTGTTTGTGACATTGAAATCAAAACGATAATATCTCAATTAAAAAATAGTAAATCTAAAAATAATAACAACCTCAACAGTGAGGTTCTAAAACTGGTCAGCGATCCACTTGCTAGGCCTATCGCACATTCAATAAACAAATGTATCGAGAGCGGGATTTATCCTCAAATATTTGAAATATCACAAGTTATCCCTATACACAAAAAAGGCGAGTTTAACAATACAAACAGTTATAGGCCCATATCTATCATACCTGTTATCTCAAAAATATTTGAAATCATTCTAAAAAACAGATTATTACAATACTTTGAAAAAAACAATCTATTAAATAATGCTCAATTTGGGTACAGACAGAGAAGATCTACCACTAATGCAATACGCGAAATGTATAAAAATATTATAGAAGCTTTTGAGGAGCGTAAACTATGCTGCGCAAAGTTTTATGACATGTCTAAAGCATTCGACACGGTTAACCATGGTCTATTATTATAAAAATTAGAATATTATGGGATCAGAGGAAACGCCTTAAATCTAATTACATCTTATCTTGCAGGCCGTCAGCAATGTGTCAAATTTAACGGCGACACATCAAAACTTTTGAAAGTTAATTATGGAGTACCACAGGGGTCAGTCCTTGGTCCATTATTATTCATTATCTACATTAACGATATGCCTTTTAATCTGACAGATGTGCTTCCGATAATGTATGCTGATGATGCCTCGCTTTTGCTAAGTGACACTCTGACTTCCAATCTAATTTATAACGCTAATGAATCTGAAAGCTTTATAACAAACTGGTCTACAAGCAATTATCTTACTATAAATAATGATAAAACCAAAACTTTAGATTTCTCAACAAAAAATAAAATAGAGAATAATGAACCAATTAAGTTTCTCGGAGTGTATCTGGACTCGTCATTGAATTTCGCATCGCATATTCACAAATTATCAAAGCGTCTATCCACGTGTATATACATAATAAGACAACTTAGAAATAAAACAACAATAGATTGTTTGAAAGAAGCTTATTTTGGCATTTTTCACAGCATAATGCAAATGCCAAATATGATGATCATTGTAAACCCTTCTTCAAAAATTTCCATATATTAACTCTGCGATCTTGCTTCATATACGAATGTTTGTGTTATGTCAAAAATTTAAAAGGTGAAAATAAATTGACCAAGCAAGAAGATATACACTACCACGATACTAGGGAAAAAACAAATTTAAGGCTACCCAAATATAGACTTAGTAAATCGCAAAACTCTTATTTATATCTATCTTTAAGATTTTTTAATGTGTTACCTAATGAGTTTCAGACTCTTGACATGAGTATAAACACTTTTAAAGTACAAATTAAAAATATACTTTTACAAAATGCCCTTTACACATTTGAAGAATATTTTAATTATTTCTACTCTTTATCCAATTCGTCGTCTGTCTAATGTTTATATATTGTTGTATTACTATGTTCTGTATTCATGTTATGTTATTGACCATATTGTTACCATATATTGTGTTTCAATATTTACTACTATGTGTTACCATTGACTTGACGTATGCAAACATTATTTATGTATTTACTGCATCAATAAATTCTATTCTATTCTATTCTATTCTATTCTATTCTATTCTATTCTATATTGCGGCCATCTATGCTTCACTTTGAAGTATAAAAATTGGAACAATTTATTTTGATTTTTTTTATTCTACTCAGATGGTATTGTGGTTGTTATTTCTAATTGAGGCAGCAGAATTTCAATTTGGGTCTCATTAGTGTAGAATACAGATGTTTTATTGTGACAAAATTTGAGAATTGGTAAGGGTTTCTTATAATAAATCCTAATACTTTATTTGAATTTTTACACATTTCCACAAAGTGACCTGAAAAAAAAAGTGGAATCATATTCAACTCCAAGATCTTTTAGTTCTTTTCTGCTATTTGATGTGGTGTCGGCAATTTTATAGTCAAATGCGATGGACCTCTTTCTGAGGAAGTTACAACATTGCATTTCTCAAATAGATTATACTCAAATCTATTTTCAATTGTCCGATTGAAAATGATATTAATGTCTTCTTGTAATTCGACACAATCTCACACTGTTTGTATTTCCCTTGAGCATTTGAATTCATCTGCAAACATAAGTCCCTTTGATGGTTGCAAACATGAGGTGAGATCATTTATGAACAATATGAATACATTTGATTTTTGTGGCACACCTGAGTTTTTTTCACAAAAATCGGAGAGACATCCATTAAATTTCACCACGAAATTCCTATTTTGGAGATATTCCTTCATGATACCATGATTGATACCGAATTTGTTTAGCTTTGAAAGTAGTATAGTGTGATCCACTTTACGAAAGATTTTGAGAAATCCGTATAAATAGTGTCAAGTTGATTATCATTTTCGGAAGCCTCATAGACATCATTGGAAATATAAATAAATTTGTATTTATGGATTGTTTATTGACAAAGCCATGTTGGGATATATCAATAGTATTCCTCATATGTGAATGAATTTGATCATGAATAATTTATTCGAATATTTTCGCTGGAGCACATATATTGGAGATTCCTCTGTAATTTACGATATCTCGTTTATCCCCTGATTTCAATATAGGAACGCATATAGCTGATTTGCACTCCTCTGGTCGAAAGTAGTACCCAAGAAATCCTTTTCTAATTCGAGCAGAAAATAAGGTACTCCGTCTTCCTATTTCTAAATTAGTTGTCAGATCGCTGAAAACTCGTTTAGAAATTTTCAAATATTTCATAGACAATGAAATGCTGAGTCTTATCGTACGACACACTAATATCTATATGAGTTCAATGGCAGCAAATTGTGTTAGGGAAAGGGACGCTAGCCCTACTGATATTTCTGAAATTCAGGCATTGCTTGGATTATTATTTTATGCCGGTGTGCTCAAGTCAAACCGTTTGAATACCGAAGAACTGTGGAGGTCAGATGGAACCGATGTTGAAATATTTAGACTAACAATGTCAATAAAGCGATTCAAGTTTTTGCTGAGATGCATTCGGTTTGATGACAAAATCACTCGACAGGAGAGAAAAAATATTGACAAGTTGGCACAAATTTGCGAGTTATTTGATAATTTTGTCAACAGGTGTAAAAATGGATATTCTTTGTTCTTTGACCATCGATGAGAATTTTGAAGGGTTTAGGGAGAGGTGTAGTTTTCGCCAATATATCCCCTCTAAGCCCAACTGGTATGGCATAAAAATATTTGCCCTATGTGATGCCAAAATGTATTATACAAGCAACCTTGAAGTTTATGTTGGAACACAGCCAGAAAGACCGTATAAAGCTGATTTGCACTCCTCTGGTCGAAAGTAGTACCCAAGAAATCCTTTTCTAATTCGAGCAGAAAATAAGGTACTCCGTCTTCCTATTTCTAAATTAGTTGTCAGATCGCTGAAAACTCGTTTAGAAATTTTCAAATATTTCATAGACAATGAAATGCTGAGTCTTATCGTACGACACACTAATATCTATATGAGTTCAATGGCAGCAAATTGTGTTAGGGAAAGGGACGCTAGCCCTACTGATATTTCTGAAATTCAGGCATTGCTTGGATTATTATTTTACGCCGGTGTGCTCGAGTCAAACCGTTTGAATACCGAAGAACTGTGGAGGTCAGATGGAACCGATGTTGAAATATTTAGACTAACAATGTCAATAAAGCGATTCAAGTTTTTGCTGAGATGCATTCGGTTTGATGACAAAATCACTCGACAGGAGAGAAAAAATATTGACAAGTTGGCACAAATTTGCGAGTTATTTGATAATTTTGTCAACAGGTGTAAAAATGGATATTCTTTGTTCTTTGACCATCGATGAGAATTTTGAAGGGTTTAGGGAGAGGTGTAGTTTTCGCCAATATATCCCCTCTAAGCCCAACTGGTATGGCATAAAAATATTTGCCCTATGTGATGCCAAAATGTATTATACAAGCAACCTTGAAGTTTATGTTGGAACACAGCCAGAAAGACCGTATAAAGTTAGCAATAGCCCATCGGACATTGTAGTAAGACTCTGTGAGATAATCAAAGGCTCAGGAAGGAACTTGACAATTGACAACTGGTTTACCAGCATCCCTCTTGTAGAGAAGTTGCTCAAAGATTTTAAACTGACAGTTATCGGAACTTTACGCAAAAATAAGCCAGAACTACCACTCGAATTCTCTAAGCCTACACATCCTCCAGGAGCAAGTATGTTTGGTTTTACAAAAAATATGGCACTGGTGTCTTACATACCAAAGAAAAAGAAAAATGTGTTGCTATTGTCGTCACTTCACCACGACGATAATATTGATAGAGACACTGGCAAACCAGAAATAATCATAGATTATAATAAAACAAAAGGTGGGGTTGACACCGTTGATAGGTTGTGTGCTAATTATAATGTTGCTAGAAATACAAGACGCTGGCCAATGGTTGTTTTTTATTCAGTTTTGAATGTGGCAGGTATCAACATCTTTGTTGTATATAATTCGAATAACCCTGCAAGCAACGTTGCTAGAAGAAAATTCCTGCCTATGCTGTCATTTGACTTCATCGAGCCACATCTACGCCTACGAGCACAAATGGAAAATATCCCAAGAACACCAAAAAGTAGGTTGCGTGAAATTTGCCGCATTCCAAATATTTCTGAAAATCAACGAAGAGATGGAGAGACAGGTAGATGCTCCATGTGCAGTTCTAAAATGAACAGAAAAACACGATATTATTGCAGGGATTGTTTGAAATTTCTATGTTTAGAACATGTAGTAGTCTTGTGTGAAGATTGTCATCGTTTGACACGCATTAGATTATTCCAATGATGTTTTTTGTATTGAGTTTTTGCTATTAGTTTTGGTTGTTAAAAAGGTTATTTCATCTGTCCTACACCATCCTTTTATTTTCTTTTTTTACCTGTTATTTTTTCTTTTTTCACCTGTTATTTTCTCTGTGTATCATCAGTTGAATGAAAAGGTCTAAAATATGTACATATTTCAATAATAAAAATGGTATTTCCGCACTATTTGTTTTGATATTTAATTAAAAATAATGTTATCAAGTTGAGCAGAGTTTAAATGTATCAGTGTATGTGTCTTATGCGTTAATTTCTATATCGGTCTCTTGAACCGACGCGCCTCCTAATGTTCAAAAGTGTCACGCGAGTTATATTCTACAATTCCCAAGGATACCGTGAGAACGGAGCCACATCACTGATTCCGCAACTCAGCACTTTGTATCTTCTCGAGATGCGAGCAGTTCCAGGAACAGCGTCAGCAGATTCACCTTGTCCGTTCATAACATTATTTTATTAAGACAGTCTTGATATAACATTTGTACTGTCAACATCCATTTTCTTTGTAATTGTAATTTTTGAAAATAAAAGTTTTTTTTTAAAAACAATCTCGAAACGAGATATAAAATTGGCGCAGTCGGTAGGATTGTTACAAGAATCCATCGTGGATAACTTTCTATTTCTATAGTTAAGTAACAATCGAAAAGGTTCCTACGTGTCCGTTCGTTCGATCGCCGAAAAGTGGATACCAAAGGACTATATAGTTACTGAAGATACCAAGGATAAAGAAGCAGACGCAACCAGGAAATTGGCAGCCTTGAAGTTCGATGAAGACGATACTCTTGCTGTAAGTCATTTTTCGTTTCATGTCAGACTCCTCTAGTGATTTTCCCTCCCCAAGTGATAGTGAAGATTCCCTAGAGTTAGAAATAAGTTCACTTACAAATACACTCAATAATATTACCTTGAAAACCAATAATCTATCAATTGGGAATATTTATACAATCAATACCATGGCAATTCCAAATTTCACTAAAGTTCACGCCGAAACTATACCCGATTTTAATGGTGAAATGAACGAATTGAATTTCTTTCTTGAAAGTATTGATAGCATTTACACCCATTTCTATGATAATGCAAATGCAAATAATTATCAAAATGTGATTATTTTTCGCACCATTATTAGTAAACTGAAAGGCCCAGCTCGTGAGGTCGTTAACATTAGCTGCGTGAAAGCCATTCCCGATATCAAAAATGTTTTAATAAGAAACTTTAGCGACCACAGAAATGAGACCTGTTTGTCCTTAGATTTGAATAATTTGAGACAGGGTCCCAATGAGACCCCTTATCAGTTTCATGATAGAGTTAGAAAAGTATTGAATACAATTTCAAATTATTTAGCAATCCATGAAGAAGATCAAAATGTACGCACTTTTAAGCAAAATATGTATAATCAACAAGGTCTCGAAGTATTTTTAGCAGGTTTGAAAAACCCTTATGGTTTAATGGTTCGTACCAAAGAACCGAAAACAATGTTAGACGCTATAAATTTCATTAGAAAAGAAGATAATATTAGGTATCTCCAAAACTCGACCCCGAATTCGAATCAAAATTCGAATCCGAATCAAATCAGAAGAAATCCTGGTAGGCAACAAAACCCCAGTTCTTCCTATCAATCCAAAACCAAAAATCAATATCAAATACAAAGACGGTCATAATTTCAACCAAAATTAAAAAAAAACCCAAATTTTGCACCACAAACGTTCCAATCCCAACCAAGAACATCCTTTCCAACAGGTCCTATAAACATCCAACCACAACCAAATAATTCCCAAAGATTTTCTCGAACAATCAAGTTTTTGGGCCTCCCAGAAATGTTTGGAAACCAAACCAAAACTTTCAAAATTCCAACCAACCAAAACCAACTCCCATGAGTACCACTTCTAGACAGGTTACTGCAAATATTAAACCTCGAGCTCAATCGACAAATCGAAGATGGGTTTCCGAGGAATTGCATAATACCGAACATTTAGATATTCCCGATGAAGATCCCCAAAACCAAACGGAGTGTTTGCTCGAAAACGAGTATGAATACTCAGAAAATTCTGACTATTTTAATGAGTCTGAGGATTTTCAATTGGACGATTCTCCAAGCCCGGAGACATAATCGAATTCCATACATCTTTTGACGAACGGCAATTGCCTTATGTCACTATAAAAAATCCACCCTTGAAATTATTGATTGATACAGGAGCCACCAAATCATTTTTGGACCCAATGATTGTCAATAAATATTTTTCTCAATACAAAGTGAATGATCCATTTGTTATGTCCACTTCATTTGCTTCTCCGAAACACGACATTTCAGTAACAATACCAGCTTTCCAAGAACTTAATGAGTACAAAAACCTCAAATTCTACGCATACAAATTCCATAACGTTTTTGATGGACTTATAGGTATAGATATTATAAAAAATTTAAATGCCAACCTAGACTTTTCAAATTTGAAATTCTCAACCCCCAATGCCAGCATTCCGATAAAATATTTTAATGCAAATCCAACTATCTTTTTCGAAAAATTTCTTCCTGGAAACACTGTGACCAAAATTAAAATTCCTGTTACCTCCCAATCAGGCGAAATAATTATTCCACAACAAATAATTCAGAATTGTATAATCCCAGAAACCTTTCAGTATCAAAGGATGGTTGGGCTTTCGTAGAAATACACAATAATTCCAATAGTGATACAAACTTCACGATTTTACACCCAATCAAAACTATTTCAGTCCAAAACAAATTTGAATTTTACAATATGAACATTCAATCAATATCAGAAATCAATAGTAAACACGAAATCGATAAACTAATCAGGACCGATCACATGAACGAAGAGGAGAAATCCCATATTCTTTCATTGTGCAGAAAATACGCGGATATTTTTCATATGGATGAAAATAACTTAACCTTCACAAACCAAGTGAAACATAAGATTCAGACAACCGATGAAATTCCTGTTCATTCTAAATCGTATAGATACCCGTTTGTTCACAAAACCGAAGTAAATTTGCAGATACAAAAAATGCTCCAACAAAACATAATAAGGCCAAGTAATTCGCCATGGTCCTCCCCCATCTGGGTTGTTCCAAAAAAGGCCGACGCTTCCGGTAAAAAGAAATGGCGTATCGTGGTCGATTATAGGAAGGTAAATGAAAAGACCGTCGACGATCGATACCCGATACCTAATATAACTGACGTCCTCGATAAACTCGGCAAGTGTAACTATTTTTCCACCTTGGATTTGGCTAGCGGGTTTCACCAAATTGAAATGAGTCCCGACGACATTCCGAAAACAGCATTCAATGTAGAAAATGGGCACTATGAGTACCTAAGAATGCCTTTCGGGCTCAAGAACGCTCACGCTACTTTCCAAAGGGTTATGGATAATATTTTGAGGGGCCTCCAGAACGAAATTTGTCTCGTCTATCTCGACGATATAATAATTTACTCAGCCTCTCTTCAAGAACACATTTTGAATCTTAAAAAGTATTCAATCGTCTACGCGAAACCAATTTTAAAATTCAGCTGGACAAGTCAGAATTTTAAAAAAGGAAACCGCATATTTAGGTCACGTAATTACAACAGAGGGTATAAAACCCAACCCTGATAAAATTGTCGCTATAAAAAATTTCCAATCCCAAGACCACGAAAGAAATAAAAGTTTTTGGGTCTACTAGGGTACTACTGCAAATTCATTCCGGATTTCTCCAAAATCACGAAACCCTCACATCTTGTTTAAAAAAAGGTGCAAAATTGATCTAAACTCAGATTATATTCAATGTTTCGAAACGTGTAAAGAACTCTTGACAAACAACCCTATTCTCCAATACCCCGATTTCTCCAAACCATTCAACCTGTGTACTGACGCAAGTCAATATGCTCTAGGGCTGTGTTGTCACAAGGGCCAGTTGGCTCTAGACAAACCAGTGGCTTACGCATCTAGGACGCTTAATCAAGCAGAACAGAACTTTTAGCACAATTGAGAGAGAACTTCGCAAATGTATACAAAAATATTTCCGCCCGTATCTATATGGCCGAAAATTCATAATATTTTGTGATCATCAAACCTCTTCACTGGCTCTTCTCCACAAAAGATCCAAGTGCAAGACTTACCAGATGGAGACTCAAACTTGACGAGTTTGATTACACCATCCACTACAAAAAGGGTTGTTTGAACTCAAACGCCGATGCCCTTTCTCGAATAAAAATCAACGATTCCAATACTAATGTCATTTTTTCTTATATGGAAGATTTCAACAAATCACTTACCTCAGACGACCCACAACCATCAACATCACGTGACAATACAGTAAACGACAACAAATCACTTACCTCAGACGACCCACAACCATCAACATCACGTGACAATACAGTAAACGACAACGAAAATAATGTAGAAAACGATACCGAATCAATAACTGCAATCAATAACTTTAAAAATCAAATATTTCTCAAGGTTGTTTTACATTCCCAAATCTCCCGAAGATAAAACGATTATTTGAAAACAAAACTAGAACAACAATCCAAATTTCAAAACAAAATTTTGAAGAGGATGTAATAAAAACTTTTCGAGAATTCACTACAACCAATAAAACTTTTGCGATAAATTTAGACGATAAGAAATTGATTCCCAAACTCTGTCAGACACTAAAAGAGACATTCAAAAATTCAGCATTCAAATTAATTTTGTGTAATAATGTATTAGAAGACGTTTTTTCATTGGATTCCCGTGATGAATTCGTAAAAATGTGCCACGAAGGCAAAACTAATCACCGTGGAATTATCGAAACTGAAGCACAAATAAAAAGACGCTATTATTGGCCCAATATTAAGGAACAATTACAAAATATATTAATAATTGCGAGTTGTGTCAAAGAATGAAATATGACAGAAATCCCCCAAAACAAAAATTCGAACTTACACCCACACCAAACAAACCATTCGAAATAGTTCACTGCGACGTTTTCACAATCAGAGGCAAAAAATTCTTTACAATAATTGATAAGTTTTCAAAATATGCACAAGCTTACCCTCTTACAGGACTTACCGCAATTCATATAGCCCCCGGAAAGCATTTATAACATTTTTCATGACCCATCACGGAACTCCTAAATTACTTGTTTAGACCAAGGAATTTCCGAACTGAAAAATACTGTTATTAAAGAATTTGCTACAAATAAATAAACAAATCCATTATACTACAGCTATGAACCCCAATTCGAATGGCCCAATAGAGAGGTTCCATTCGACAATTACTGAACATCTCAGAATAATAAGTGAAACAAAAAAGGACTTGAACATATTAGATCAGATGCCCTATGCAATCCTTGGCTATAACCATGCCATTCACTCGGCTACCAAACAGCGTCCCATAGATGTCATTAACGGACACCTTGATTCAAATAGTCCTTTCGACATCGATATCAGTGAAAAGTTATACAGTAATTATATAGACGAACACAAATCACGTACTAAAGAAATTCACAAGAAACTCAATCAACAAATGACAAAACAAAAAGAAAATATATTAAAAAGAGTGAATCGAAACAGACACGACCCACTGACATATCAGCCAGACACTTTAGTTTATCATAAAACCAGAGCCCGTAATAAAGCAAATCCCAGATTCAAATCTCACCCTCTCAAAAGAAATCAAAGAATCAATATTTTAACGACATTACGTAAGAAAAATCTACTACTCCTTCGATGACAAGCAAATCAACAAAATTACCAATAAATCGAAAACCAAACCGAAAATCATTGCTTTAACTGGCACTTATAAAAAAACAATATGAAAAGGCCATTATCTAATCAAAACCTATCACATTACAGGACACTTCCCCCGGTAGTGATCAAAGCTCAGGAATTAGGATTAATAGCCTGGATTCCAACCCTGGGAAACCTACCATATAAACTAGGCAATGCAAAACTTAAAGCCACCCACCATACATTTATCCACTATTTTGACCTCAACCCTATCGAGACCGAACTACTGAAATTAACCGTCAATACGAAAGTTTAAAACAAATTATTCAAAATCGCCACACTCTATACTATAGTGAATTGAAAAATATTGATAACGCCATTCTTTTTAATCTCAACCTGCTAGAGAAAAATTTAATTCTTTGCACCCGAACAGAAGGTGAAGGGACTTATTAACGGCGGGTACAATTTTCAAAAGTATTTCCGGTAATTTAGACGCCGACGATGGCAAACGCTATGACGACGCCATCGCCACCCTCAAAACTAATCAAGAAAATATAGCAACAACTTTGAACAAACAGATCTCATTATCAAAAAAGTAATAAATGATTACGAGAAATCCTTGACATTAATCAAACAAAACGAAAAAGAAATATCAGATAAAGTTAACGAACTCAATAAAGGGCTGGACAAAATTTCATTTGATTTCAATAGTTACATCTGCGCGAAAATTGCCTTGGATCAATTGGGAGCCATATTGAATATTGTACTACAAATACTTAATAATTTGGAAAATGCTATTACCCATGCAAGATTGAAAATTGTTCACAATAGTATTTTAAAAATTGATGATTTGGAATTTATCATTCAGACACTTCTACGTCATTATCAACCAAACAAACTTTATTCGGAATCGACAATTCTACACTATATAAATATTACGAAATTTTGGAAATTGAATCTTATCATTCAAACAACAAGATAGTTTTCATTATTCACTTTCCATCATGTTTCCCTGAAACCTACTCCTACTTCCACCTATATTCTATCCTACCAAAACAAATACCATTCTGATCCCAAGCAAAACCTTTCTGGCAATGAACGAAAATCTCTATCAGTATCAAGATACCGAATGCAGAAATACACATCCAACTTACTACTGCAACAATGGACAACTCCAACAGCACCCCAACCAAGAGGACTGCATACACCAACTCCTACAACTGAAAGCGAAAGAACCAACTTCTTGTGAGCCAGTTCAGTCGTACTTCAAAAATGAAATCGTTGAACAAATCAATTCCGCCCACTACATATCCATCTTTCACGAAGATACGAAAATTAAGATCGAATGTCAAAACCGACCTGACAACTCTCAAGGAACTTATTCATCGAACTTCCTCTGGATAGTTTCCATACACCCCCAACACATATACAAACAACGATGACACCATCAGCGGTCAACCCCTACTGCTACCCGCAGTGAAAACCCCAAGATAGCTCACTCACATCTTCAAGAATTAGTACTCCACAACATACCCTTGGACCAACTTCATCGAACCCAAAGGAGCAACAGAAGATCCACCAGGTTATCCTAAAGAATCTGAAACAAGATACATCCTATATCTGGGCCATACCATCTACCTCCTATTCATAACTTCATCATTCTTGGCCTGATATATCTATACTGGACCAGACGTTCCCCATCGAAATCTGTTCTTCCCTGAAGACCAGTGAGGACCCGAAAAACCAAGACAGCCCACCAAAAGACTTCACCCCATCCAAATACCGAAGACGACGACGAATGATTGATCCACCCCTTGTATGTATCCTTCTGGGAAGGGAGGAGTTATATTCTACAATTCCCAAGGATACCGTGAGAACGGAGCCACATCGCTGATTCCGCAACTCAGCACTTTGTATCTTCTCGAGATGCGAGCAGTTCCAGGAACAGCGTCAGCAGATTCACCTTGTCCGTTCATAACATTATTTTATTAAGACAGTCTTGATATAACATTTGTACTGTCAACATCCATTTTCTTTGTAATTGTAATTTTTGAAAATAAAAGTTTTTTTTTAAAACAATCTCGAAACGAGATATAAAATTCGCGTCTCTTGTAGGGTTAGAATACGAATAAACCATTGATATATTTTCAAGTATTCAATGCGGCCGTGTACCACGATAGTGTTCACGTGCTATCATCATGTATTCGTTTCGAGTTCCTGAATTGCGGATTCGACTCGACTGTATATCTGACGTTAACCTTCATACAAACAATGTCAAATCACACATGTTGCTAATGGAAGTTGTTTTATACTCAGAGTAAAACAAATGGAGTCATTTCTGCCAATACCCAGAAGAACATCGAGTGGGGCCTGGAACCTAATAGGCAAGTTAGTCTCGAACTCCGAGAATTCCCCAAAGAGTAATTATGAACAAAATCGATCAGAACTTTTATTGAGTTGGAGCTGATGCTTGTTACTCTTTGGGAAATATAAAACTTTCCCATTCTATGTTGTAGGGTAATTTCGCCACAACATGTAATATTATGATGAAAGAATACATCACTCAATAATTCTCCCCGAGGTGAAGTGCCAATTAGCTAACATCAATGTAATTTTTTTTATTTTCCAGAAGTTTCAGAGCGGGGGTATCCTGTATCTTTATTCAATTTCCTCGTACACACTCTGGGCACTTTGAGAAATGAACTCAGTTATTTTTTCATGGAATTGTGTCAACTGAAGCTATCAAAATACTTCAGCTGTGCATATACAGTGCTTCTCAAAAGTCTTCTCCACCCCTCTTATTTGTGGAACGATTATACATAAACAAGTGAAATTTGGAAACTGAATATTAAAGGTTGTAAACTCCTCTACTAGTGATGATAGATGACAGAATCGTCAAAGATGACGTCACAAGGCCATTGTGACCAATAATTTTGAATGGAACCCTACGGCAAGCGACACCTCTTTTATAAGGTATCGAAAAAACCTATTCAATGATACTAATTTTGTTTGTGTTTATGGCACTTTTGGCAACTCGCTTTTAAAAAACGCAAAGCTGAGATGAATTAAATCAGTTGATACTAAAATTCCAAATTCAAGCTCCGCCGTTTTTGTTAGTCTCTATGACTCGACATTATTGTTATTGTCCAAGTTTTTGTACATTTAATAATTTGTGTATTGTTGATCGAACGTTTAACTGTTTTAGCAGCTTTGAGTACTTTTAATATTTTTGTACATTTTAATAATTTGTCAAACTGTTGTGAGCCGAACGTTTAAGTGCTTCAAGAAGTGAAATGGTACGAGCTTTAGGTGATAAAGTTGCAGCGATCCTTATTCTTGGTAAAACTGGACAAAATATTCATGCAGCAGAACGCATTTTTAATGAGAGGTTTTCAGAACGCCCCGTTTCGAGGACTTATTTGAGGGAGCTTCTTCGTGAGTTCGAAACAACGATTAGTATTAATGATGCGAAACGATCTGGCAGACCACAAATTTCTGATGAGAAAAAAATTGATATACTGGCGGAAGTAATAGTTAATCCTACATCTTCAGCAACTCACGTTGCAAATGGTTCATCAACTCTCAGACGACGACTCAGACCAAAAACTAGAATTTTGCGAAAATATGGAAACTAAAATTAACCAACAGCCAGACTATGGTCAAAATAATTCGTTTTAGTGACGAAAGTACTTTCTATCTGAATGGAAATGTGAATACACAGAATGTGAGGTATTGAAGTGACGCAAATCCTCACCTGTTTCGTGAAACCCATACATAATTTCCCCAAAAGGTGAATGTTTGAGCAGGTATCCTGGGAAACCACATCGTTGTGCCTCTTTCATTAAATACTTATTTAACTAGTGAGGTTCATCTGGAGCTGTCGCAAAACGCAACAGAACCGTTAATCCTTGAAATTTTGGAAGATAATCCAGATGAATTCAGCAATTTGGAAATAACATTCCAACAGGATGGTGCTCCTCCACACTATTACGGTGCAGTAAGACGGTATTTGGATGAGGAGTATCGTGGTAGATGGATTGGACGACGAGGTTCAACGGAATGGCCAGCTCGATCACCGGACCTCACACCTTTGGATTTTTTTCTGTGGGGGTACCTTGGATCGAAGGTTTACGCCACTGAACCTGACAATATTGACGTTTTAAAACAACGTATTGTTGCAGAATGTGAGGCTGTTTTCGCAGACACATTTGCAAAAGTACGAGAAGAGTTTAAAAAAAAGATATTTCACTGTCAGGAAGTAAATGGAAGTCACTGCGAGCAATGTCTTCAAGTAGATACTGATTCTCATTGATATCATACTGAATGGAATTTAAATTTTAATGTTTACTAATGAGCCATTAAAACTGCCATAAGCACAAACAAAATTAGTATCATTGAATAGGTTTTTCCGATACCTTTCAAAAGAGGTGTCGCTTGCCGTAGGGTTCCATTTAAAATTATTGGTCACAATGGCCTTGTGACGTCATCTTTGACGATTTCGTCATCTATCATCACTAGTAGGGAAGTTTACAACCTTTAATATTCAGTTTCCAAATTTCACTTGTTTATGTATAATTGTTCCAAAAATAAGAGGGGGGGAGAGGACTTTTGAGAAGCACTGTATAGGGTGGAGATTGACTAGATCACATTGCTGTAGGCGACACCTAAAGAAAAAAAAAACGATGGCGCGACCAGTTGGAAATAGATTTCACAATTCGTCCGAAGATTCGACATATTGTGTATCTTATTTTTCATTGGATATGACAAACATTTTTATTTGTATGTAAACCTGAAACTCTACGATGAAACATTTTGAGTTCCAAATATCCGTAAACCTACGTGATATATGTGATTTTACTCAAATCAAATGGGTAATTGTTATCTATGAGACTGTTGTGTTACCCTGTATTAGTTTGGAGTAGTCGGCGTCTGTCCAGGGAAAAACATTATTATGTGTTTAATTATATTATGTCACTTATGCCAGCCATAAGGAACTGATATACGTTTACTTTGAACCGATAACATTCTTTCTGAAAGAACCTACGAGGTCCTACATGATATTGGCGCAGTCGGAAAAGAAAGATGAGATAATTTTGCAGAATGTCGGCTATCGGCATTTCAATCCCAGCGAGCCTAATAAATGGTCAAATTATATCGAAAGGCTGAAATTCTACTTGCAAGCATATCATATAACAGATAATGAAAAGAAGGAAGTTGTTTTCCTCACACTATGTGGACCTTTATACATTCCGGTAAAGGTCATGAAAACGAGATCACCCAGTATCTTCACGAAATTTCCACAGGCGCTTCAGAAGACGATAAAAACAGTATAGCAATTGAAAATTTAGCGCGGAAAAAATAATTTTAGGAGATATGGGACCCCGAAAGTCCAAAAAGAGAGGTTATTGGATGCCAATTCTGGAAACTGCAAACTGATATAAAGAATAGCTTTTCACACTGAAATGGTAACTGTACCCTCATTTAACGTTTAAGTAATATTATAATCAATTAATGTTCGATAAAGTCCGATTACATTTTATTCAATTTTTCACATGAAATGTCAATAATCAAATATTGGTGGCTGCATTGATCTTGGCGTTACATGGACATGCCATGTTGCCAACTATTCAATTCAATCCAATCGGGATTTTCGCGAAATTTTCACGAAATTATCACAGGTGCTTCAAAACCCGATGAAGACACTTCAGCAATAAAAATTCAAGCGCGGAAAAATACATGTTGAGAATTATGGCCTTTTAAATTCAAAAAAAGTGTGGTTTCGCTTCTTCAATATTAGAATGTGTAAAGTTAATTGGCTTGAGTAGGAGATTTAAGCCGGTTCTGGGTCTCCCCCCACCACTATGACGTCACGTGTGACCTTGAATAGTTGCAGGTGTGCAGTGTGTGTGTGTTTGACCTTGAGATTTGACTTTGAGATTTGTCATTGAGTTTTGATATTGGGTTTGGTCGACTTTGAGATTCGACTTCAGTTTTGACCTTGAATATGACCTTGAGATTCATAACATTAATTTTTTGATATTGGGTTTGGTCGACTTGCCTTAATTTGTGGTGTAGGCATACATATTCTGTGCAGTCATGACCTTCATGAATCCTTGTACTTTCAAGCGAGGAGGGCGTTTGTCTTGTGAGAGATCTAAGAATGAACTGCGATTATTGATGAGTTCGCTGAATGTCAAGTGAATCCCATCCAATCCATACAGACTTGCGCATCGCCTCGGACTTGTTGTATGGTGGGGTATTTCCACTGAAATATTCCAGGAGAAGAGTATTTCGAATCAGTGTCTCCTCCAGTGAGCTATTGAAAACAAGTTGCTGAAATGTATTCGTGTGATTGTGGTAAAGATTTCACTCGTAGTGATAATCTACGTCGGCATCAACAGGAAACTTGCCAGGAGGTCCTTCCAGTGAAACGAGTTAAATTCAACAATGGCGATGACTCACCACCTGCACCACTCTATACATGTAATTGTTGTAATGTGATAATCCCATATTGTCAAGTCAACTCTCACAATAGAACACTCGCACATAGACGAATTCATGTGTTCACTTGGGTGATTGAACCTCATTAAAATGCATTCAAATGTCGCATTTCTAGACAAGTATCTAGTGAGAATATGTATACTGAGTACACACCTTTTTTCAATGATATCAAGCATAAAGTACTCGAACTATTGGAAAAAATCATCCAAACTACACAACTCCATCAAGGTCAACATGGAAGTGTTTGGAAGTTATGTCATTCAAACACAGGAATTGACAGACATCAAATCGTTCAATTCTCCCAATCGTATAGCAGATCGATCAACTTTTATTTGAATGGATTATTCGATGCATTTCGTGACATTATAATTGCCCAAAGGGACGGAGTTTGAGGAGCGTGATTCAGGTTTGTAGTTATAATTGTTGCAAATGATGAAAGGTTTAATGAAAGTAATTTTTTCAGGATGGGTTGTGAAAAATTATGTTCCTTGGAGGTGAACATAAACAAATACAGTCCCCCTTGGCGGATCATCATACATGAAATTCCAGAATTCATTGAGGAAGAAAAGGTGTCAACATAAAAATGAAGACCAATGCTGCTTTGCATGGGCCGTGACATCTGCATTATTCCCACTAATAATAAAAAGTGTCGGAGGTTGTCATCCTATCCATTATGAGACTGTCTTGAATGTAACAGGTATGGATTTTCCAGTAAAATTACGTGATATAAAATGTTTGAGTATTTGAATGATATTTCAGTCAATG